>VZSF01008377.1:372478-485313 GCA_013398295.1 Chionis minor
GGGGGGGGGGGGTCTTTGGACAGATTTCTCCCACTCCTGGGGCACAATAAACCCTGCTTGTTTATTAAGCTGGGGGCTGTTTCAGAAAGAGCAAAACACCCAAAGACTGTGACCTGGACAGGCTGGAGAGTTGGGCAGGGAAAAACCTAATGCAGTTCACCAAAGGCAAGTGTAGGGTCCTGCCCCTGGGGAGGAATAACCCCATGCAGCAGTACAGGTTGGGGGCTGACCTGCTGGAAAGCAGCTCTGCGGAGAGGGACCTGGCAGTCCTGGTGGACAATAGGATGACCATGAGCCAGCAATGTGCCCTTGTGGCCAGAAGGCCAATGGCATCCTGGGGTGCATCAAGAGGCATGTGGCCAGCAGGTTGAGGGAGGTCATCCTCCCCCTCTACTCTGCCCTGGTGAGACCACATCTGGAGTACTGTGTCCAGTTCTGGGCTCCCCAGTTCAAGAAGGACAGGGAACTGCTGGAGAGGGTACAGCAAAGGGCTATGAAGATGATTAGGGGGCGGGAACTTCTCTCCTACAAGGAAAGGCTGAGGGAGTTGGGTCTTTTTAGCCTGGAGAAGACTGAGGGGGCATCTCATCAATGATTATAAATACTTAAAGGGAGGGTGCCGGGAAGATATGATCAGTCTTTTTTCAGTGGTGCCCAGTGATAGGACAAGACGTAACAGGCACAAATTTGAACATAGGAAGTTCCATCTAAACACGAGGAGGAACTTCTTTCCTTTGAGGGTGGCAGAGCACTGGAACAGGCTGCGACTGGAGACATTCCAAACCCGCCTGGACACCATCCTGTGCAACCTGCTGTAGGGGGACCCGCTCTGGCAAGGGGGTTGGACCAGATGACCTCCAGAGGTCCCTTCCAACCCCGGTGATTCTATGATTCAGGTAGGAATTGCCAGCCTCTGCAGCCCACGCTGCACAGCGAGCAAAAAGGGCCTGCTATACCCAGCATTGCTACCTGAGACCTTGCAAAGCATGTGGAAAAGTCATGAGCAGATTTTAGCCAGACAAATGGATAACACGGTCTCACTTTCTGTAGGGATTTCCTTTGTTTGGTAATAAAAGCTTTCAGACGATGGAGAGTGGTGGCGTTGTATTGACTGACTCCACTGCTGTTCTCCTATCCGTAGTGTAAGGGCACACTGGCATCCAGGAAAAATCGCAAAAGAAATTACGATGCCACTCAAAAAAATTGCTTCCATTCCCTTCAGCTACACAACTGTTTTCCTTGGAGTTAACAACTAATCAATTCCAGGAATTTGACGGAGGCGGCTCTGTATTAAAGTAACTGAGCAGCTCGCTGGGCTTGCCAGCGCCCGCCCACCTTAGCGCTGATCCCCTTGTGCCGGTCCTGGCTGGTTTTGCCTAAAGTCTTCTCTTTTGCAGCCTGTTTGCAGCAAAAAGGATGGGTTTCTCAGTCTGGATCCTTGGGGGACTGCTTTATTTCCCAAATCCTGTAGCACTCACTGCAAACTAAAATCATGTCTTACGGTAACAGTAAAAATTAATTTGACAATTTCTGATCATATATTTGTTACAGTGAATTTTCTTTTAAACACTGGAAATTGATTTTTTTCTGCCCAAGGAGAAGTTTGAAGTTGTTTTGTATATTTCCTGCTTCAAAAAGCAAAAATGAGGCATGACGATATATATTTTGAAGGTGTTAGTAAGCAAGAAATGTGTGTGATTTTATTGAATCTAATATCTAATATTGAATCAAGACCCGCTGAGAATGACTTACAAATCATCACTCGCACCACTTACAGCTAAAGCAGAAAGGCCAGCTCTGCTCAACCAAAAGTTTCCACGGAAACACACTGATTTCCAAGAGAAATTTCATCAGAAAGACCCCTTAGATCTGGCTCCAGCTTTTGCTCAAGAGAGACAAACCGCGTAGCGCCCACGTAGGCCACCAGCCCAGGTGCCCAGAAGGAGATATCTCTATCACGTGCCCTTCTGCTGACAGTTGTGGGGAGAACCTGACAGAGTCTGGGAAAGAGCATTTTCTGTCCCACAGACCTTTTAATCTAGTAAATAATCAACAGACACTGGGGGGCACTCCCTTATCCCAGCAAAATCCCTTCAGGTTTCAGCATGTGTGCTCGCTCCTGCATATCGCTGGGCTCAAGTGTCTTCTGAAACTCCAGCCCAATCCTACCCCGACACAAAACCCACTCATAGAGGGACAACCATCATTTGCTTAGAGGGGAAGAAATGCACTAAAATTAGAAGAGTTGAGCACAATTTGTCTCCAGATATATCCTTCTGCAGCAGTTGCTATGGTTTTGCACATTCTGAGGTTGTTTTGCCTCGTCAACATTAAAAACTGTCATAAAACATCAAAGGCATCGGCTGAAGAATAGGAAACTCGATGTATGTGCTGGATGTTTGCTCCAGGGTTTTTGTGTCAAGATATGCCACAGGTAGTATTTTTCAGCGTCTGTTAGATCTTCAGGTCCCCTGCACACTGACCTGCAAGACAAGTTCTTATATATTTCCCTTGTTTCAGCAGAACTAAAGGGTTTCTCATGAATGAGAAAGATGTGTGCTATTTGGTTGCATGTGCACTGGTAAAGTAGCAGTAATTCCTTTTCCCTCCCTTTTTTCATAATTATTTCACTTCTCTTACACATACTGTGAGAGCTGAATCTACAGATTAATAAATACCCCTGAGAAAGTGAAGTGTCTCACTGGGTTTGGGGGCAGCAACAACCCATCTTCTTGGAGAATTCAAGTGACTGTGCCAAAAAAGGGAGCAGTTTATATTGTTGTCACGATTATCTTTCCAAACCATAAGACTGCTTTTCTTCTCTCTTGCAATTTACTACCAGTCATTGCTGTTTCACAGGGTTTAAAAGAATTGCAACGGGGCAGAAAAAAAGAGCTCAAAGTTTTCTTTTAGTTCCCTGACATTGTAATGGGTGCTGTCCATTTGCAGACCTGACATAGCTTAATTCTGAAGAACAAAAAGGACATGAGGAACTTGGGGGATTTTTGTAAAACTTTTTGACCATGACTCTTGTAAAGTTCATGAAAGTTGAGGTGTCCATGAAATGCCGGAGAAATTATGCATTTTTAAGGTTCCACTTCGTCACCTTGCATGAACTCACAGTATAAGGCCAGGAATAAAATGAAGATTAAAAGAGGTATGAAAAGAATTAATGGTAGTTTTTTAATACGCTAATTTTTTGTGGCTGGTGTTCAGATGACGGATGACCTTATAAAGTCTACCCAGTGATAAAGATTTGTACCTGCTATTTTGGCGCTCATACAACAAAAGCACTGAGTCTGAAGTATTTTTAATCAAGGTACCTGCAGAACGTCACAAGATTTAGATATTTTAGTCATTTATGTCATGCATCCTTTCATCTTTCTCCTACAAGAAGGATTCAATTTACTGAGTCACAGCAAAGAAACCATGCAGAATTTTATCAGAAGGGCTACATGCAAAAAGTATGTGCTACCTCACTGGAAACCAATGGCACTGGTCCAGCAACTAACATATGCTATGGCGACGGTAACACCACATGGGAGTGATGGGCTGGGCTGTGGGGTGAAAGGAAATGCTAAGCAAAGTACACGGTAGACAGAGAGAGCTATTCCAGGTTTATCTTCACACTGCTATTTTAAAGTTTTTCGATGGAATTTGAACGGCTCACCTCGATACAGCCCTTCTTGCCGTAGCTTTAGGAATCGGCGCAGCACAAGCACATGGAAAATACTTCCCAGTTACGGAGTGAACAAGCTAAGCAGGAGGGACTCACTGCAAGATTACCACCCAAATCGCCATCTGCCCAAAGGAAGGGACAGCATGCAGTTGCACTATTCCTGGAGCAAAGGAAGGACCAGGTAGTTATCAAGCCCTCCTTCCTTTCCGCAGAAAGTTATTACAGCCCACCTCAGGAGGTTTGCTCCTGCACTGGCTTTGGAAGAGACACAGGCAAATTTCTGCTTGTTTCTTTTCCTCAAAGCTTCTTTATTGCAATCCCACCAATTTGGGGAAGCNCAGAACCAGAAATTTGGCAACCTGAAACAACAGGAGAAAGAGGAAGTAATACAAGATTATATTTCCCCTTGTACACCTGTGACATCGTCTTAACCTCCATCCTCTGAAGACAGCCACATGCCAGCCCATCATATTTTGTATTGCTTACCATGAAAGCAGGTCTTTCAAGTAACAGGGTAGTGAAGATGAATGTCAGGCCTGAACTATGGCAAAAGTAGCTTGAATATCCATTCTTTACATATACAGAGGCTTTAGTAAAAATTACTTGGCCACTTAACAGTGGAACTGGGCCACCGGGGAAAAGTAAACTGCTGCAGCATCTTCTCTCAAATGAATGATTTATCTACCAAGAACAGCTCACAGAGTGAACCCATAAGATGGCAAAAGGGAAAGATTGTTCAGTTACTCAGTGCGATCTCTACCATAAGCTCTATACCAGACCACAGGTGTAAAATAACAGAGCACCTAGTTTGAATCGATCCGTAACGCAATTTGTAAACAGATAAAAAGCTAAATCCGTAATTAAAACTGTTGCCATTTGTTAGCTGTTCCCAGGGTAGGTGAAGGGGTAGGGAAATTCAAGAAAAGGTGATTTTATTCATCACTTTGCCTCCTTCAGGCTCTGAGCTGCTTTTATGCCAGAACTGGTCAGATCCTAGAGGCTATCCAGTTTCTCACCACATTAAGAAGCTGGCCTAGCAGGCATGGACAGGTAAATTATTTTAGTGAAGCCCTTTTGTCTCCATCATGTTCCTCGCAGTATCTTGCTTTCACAGGGACAGTGAACTGCTCCTGTGGCCCCATGTGAGCAGGATTCCGCTTTGCCATGGAGCAGAAACTGGGAGGCAGCCAGTTACACCAACACTGCTCTCATACCCTACTGTCAGAGAGGCGTGAAGAGCTCATGGGAAAGCTGAGCACTGGGTCTGACACTTACAAAGTAAGAGCAAAGCTAGTTGCAGTGCCTACAAGCATAAAACTTTCATTCATAGTTTCTAAATGTTCTGCTTCACAGAAGCCAGAAGCTCCCAGTGGTCCCTCAGGAGCTTACCTGGGATCAGAAAATAATTTTATCTAGCACAGAAGACAGCTCGATGTTACCATGATCAGGTTCGGCAAGTTCCCGGAGATGGATAGCCTGTTGGACAATATTACCGTTATGTTGGATTTGCTGCTGTGCTATATGGGTGTGTAATTTAACACAGTGAGATGAAACTTAGCACACAACATTCTAGTTATTTTATTCCTAGCTGAACAATTACAGTCAGTCAGTCATTTTAAATCTGTGTATAGCACTTAATCCATATTGCAATAATTCAGGTCCCACGTTATACTGCTGCACTGAGCCTCTGCCAGTTTCAGATCAGTCACCGCTGTCAAGTCCCATAGGATACAAGGGCCTGTAAGACCTATTCGAAATAATTTTCCACCCTGGATGGCCGCATATGATGTAGCTTCCATCACCAACCAGGTGCCAGGGGAAAAGCAACTGATCGGAGAAAAGCTGTTGGAAGCAGTATTCCTCCCTGTGTCATACCAGCTGCTGAACTTGTGCTCTATTGTTATCTGAATCTTGCATTTGCTTCCTGGACAGCCTCGTATTTTAATTGCAATTACTTTCAATGACACTGAGCTGGGGGAGGGGACTTAGAGTTAAAGCAGCATATTTTATGTTTATAGGAATGATAATCATGTTCAAAGAGCAGATTAACAGGATTCTCATAATGATGGCAGGGAAGGCAGAAGATAGAGCTTTCATTTCCATTAAGCATCAAGCAAACCTTTCTTTACTGCCATCACAATCTGCTGCTGGCTCTAACTATTTAGGTTTATTTTTATGTATTTATTATGAGTTTGTCCCCTGCTGTCAAGGAGACAGGCTTCTGCTCCTTACCTTTCAGGAATGCATTAATTCTGATCATCAGTTAATGTACGGGGAGGGAATAGAGCACAAGGAATACAAGCTGCAGCAACCTAGTGCAGTGTAAATCCTGGGAACAAACTGAACCAGAGGAGAAGGAATCCGGGAACCATTCTTAGTCCTGGCAATTGGAAGCAATGAGAAAGCACAGAACCCAAAATTACACTCCTAGGTAATAGACTTTTTTTTCCCTCCAAATGGAAATTTAATTAATGCATCCAAAGCTGGGCTTTCAAAACAACAAAAACCAAGTTGTTGCAGAGTTAATTCCCCTTTCTGCTGCTGGCCCCAAAAATCAGGTGTCGTCGTGGGCTGTTGGCTGCCTCCTCTTGTGCACAGGGGACAATGATTAGAACAGCATGAAAAGCCCGGTGAAGCCACCAAGTGCTGGCACGTGGCAGTCTGCCCAACAGAAAAGCAGTGGGAGAAATAGTCTCTTGATGGGTGATATCACTGTAAATAAGCTTTAGATTAGCACAAAAATAAATTCATCTGTTAAAACCTTACTTTTTTTCCTGTTTGATTGGTTGCCAAATTTCCTGTAACTCCACTAGCTGTATAACTAATCATCCCTGTCAGCATTTTTCCCCCTCATGATGAACCTAAGTTACATTCAGCTAACTCATTACAAACCCAAAAGCAGTGAAGTTGAAGACAAAGGGAATCCTAAATTCTGAAATCTCCTATTCCTGGCCAATCTGACTTTCATCTTCTTCTAAGCCCTGTGAATGCTTTAGCTTTATAACAGTTTTTAACTAGGTGATAGTTTAATCCTTGCCTTGCTGGTGTTTCATAGGGGCATCAGTGATCAAATCAGCTGTTTTGGGAAGTGAATGGGTCAGGTATATGAACAAGCTCTAGTAATTGCAATTGAAATGTCACCCTCACTCCACACCTCCTCTCCACAGCCTCCATAGCAACCATGTTTGCAAAGGTTCACAAAAATTCAGTCTTCAGGGAAAAGTAAACCCCTAAAATCACACTAAAAACCTGAAACAAGAAAACCAGAGAATTCCTGCAGAAAGCACAAGAGGAAACACCATGAAATCTGAACTTCCAAGTCACACATCAATTCCAGTTTTGCAGCTGACAACCAGTTTTCAGCATCAGTGTAGCCTTGTGATGCCTTTAAAAACTAGAAGGGAGGGATTGCTTTTCCATGCAGCTCCACTGAAAACTGTGTCTAATGATAATTTGAAGTAATTTATAACCCGTAAAGCACTCACAGCAAGGCCAGTCTCACAACACCTACTGATATTTATGAGTTTGCAGGGCCCAGTTCTATTAATACGAATAATATGTAGATTATTGTTCATCTTTACTGTTCATCTTTCATTGAAAATACAAAGGGAGCAATCTGCAAATTACTGACATCTGGAATTATGTTTTATGTTATCTGCAGACTTTGCTTCATTTGCACAGAAAGGGTCAAATTGTAAGTGGTTTATGGTGCTCTTTAACATACAGCTATGGCATAAATAGACTGAAAAGACAGATGCTAGGCAAGTCAGCAGTTTACCAATTTGACGTTCACTGCATTTGCAAAAGTTAACCCGACTTCTGTCCTGAACAAAAGGAAATTGGGGGCTTCTGAGTTCCTACCAAATGATTGCTGGTGTCTGAAAGGAGAAAGGCCACTGCTGTCATGCAAGAACCTGCATTACAGCAGAGAGAAATAGAGGGTAAATATAAAATTCTCCACTTCCCAAGGCAGTATTTATGCAAAATGGATATATGTAAAAGTACTTCATGAACATTGTTTTGTTGCCTTTCATTTAAGGCAACTGCAGTGGTTCTACCACTGTGTTTCTGTAGAGGTTGCAGAAAAGCAAACTTCAAATTTTCTGTAAAAATAAATTAAAGTATCATCAAGCCTAAATTAGTAAATCTGCGAGTGCTCCGTAATGTCCTTCTGAACCTAAATGTGTGTTATAAAGGCTCTTTTATACAGAAAGCACAATATGGATTAATGCAAGAAGTAAGGAGGCATATTTGGAGTAAGGTTCTTAGAACATTCAAAGAGGAGATGTTTTTAAAACCAAGTCTATCTATAGCAGGTAAATAATAACACCACTAAAGTATCAGGCAAAGCGAATGTGAAGGTACATTTCCTGCATTTATCTTCTCTCTTTTCAAAAGTACGGCAGCAACACTTTGACTCTATTTCGCTGGATCGTGATTCCTGGTATTGTACATTGTCCAGTTCCTCTGCTGGCATTTTACATTGGATGTCTCCAGATCCACACCACAGTGGCAGCAGCATTACCCTGATAATACAGTGCTGCAATCCCTACAACTGTGTATCATTAGCAGGAAATCATTTTAATGCTCTTGTAAACACCATCAGAGAGCCAGGAGACTATTTGTATTTGTTTTACTGTCACAGACTGAACTGCCTTATTCCAACCTTGTCCATCAAATTAAGTGTTGGACTGGGTTCAAAGTACTCTAAACCTGCCAACTCCAGGCTTGCTTGAACTTTAATAGAACCAGGCAACCACTTTCTAGTGCAGACACTGCAAGTGTATCTCTTGCAAATAGGTGTATTGATAAGGTGCCCTGTCTCCATCATAGAGAAGACTGCAATCCCCATGTTGGAGGCGTAACGCATTGCTCCAAAGGCTTCATACTTCACATTGGCAGAACGCTTCAGGTAGCTTATTTTCCCCACGTGGAGAAAACGTAGGTGTATAAAATATTGGATAATCTTCTTACATAAAACATCTTACATTTTTATGTAAAAATACTGAATATATTTAGCCCAAAATCTTCCCCTCTGAGGTAGCTCTTAGTTTTGACACAGGAAGAATGAGAAATCTTGGCAGAGTGTTGAAAGAGAGATTTTCTGACCCAATCATTGGAAGACACGGTCTGATTTTCAGGAAAAGGTCACCCTTTTCTTTTGGGAAGACAAAATATTCAGCTCAGCCCACTGCAGTTAGCTATAAAACACAAAACCATCAACATGTCAAAACAGGGTTGCTGAGAGGGGTTTTCAAGCCTTAGCTGGGTGGGCGGAACAGGAGGCGACCCAGGACCACAGCTAGCCAGGGAGCGGGAAACACCAGGCTACGGAGCCACCAGGCTGAAGTTTCTTCTGCAAAGCAGGGCGGCATTGGTGGCCACGGAGCATCCGGGAGAGGGTCCTGCAGAGGAGGCGTACTCCGACCTACACTTGTAGCTCTGCCTTTAGGCACTGCTGCTGGAAACTGAGAAGGAAGCTTCATCTGCCCAGTCGAAGGCCAGGTCTATATTAAAAATATTTGCCGGAGAGAATTGCAGTCGCAGGGAAGAGGAAGGCATGGGGATAATTAATGCATTTTCGCAGTGCTGAAAAAAAAACACCTGTGGGCAGTCTCCAGAAGCAATGCCGGTAACAAGAGAAAGTCTGAATGACTGCACACTCAAGCACATTTCTTTTAGCTTTCACCCTTGATCTTTTGTGTTCAATTTCTGTAACCAGCAAAGTGTTCAAAGCTAAGCTTCACTGCTCATGGAAAGCCAGATGTTAGCTTGCCTCTCAGCTGCAATCAAAATTTGAATTGTATGTTTAATAAATTGGGGTTGCGATGGTTAATTACAAGAGCTAACAAAAGTACCTCCTAGGATTTGCATAGCAATCCTATACAGGAGGAGCTTCAAAGTACAACCATCAAATATTTGCAAGTGCTTGTAACCTATTCACTTGCGTCCAGATGCTCTCTACCATACCATGCTGTGCAGGAACTGCCACTAAAATCAGCACGATTCCCCACAGAAAATGTTACTCAACTTGAGTAAAGGTGACAGACTTGAGCCCATGGGAGGGGGATGAGAAAACCCGGTATTAGTTTGAATAATGAATGTATCTGAGAATATCCTAATCTCCTTATGAAGAGAGAGGCAAAATCTAAATACATTATTCATGATGAATTATTCAGTCAGCTGTGTGTGAATTATCCTGGGAATATTTTGCTGGCTTTTAAAACTTCTCCCTTAAAACAGATAAATCTAGCTTGGGAAAAACATCCCCTTCAGTGGCCAACCACATTTTCAAACTAGTCTGTTAGCCAAAGATAAATTTAAAACATTATTTTTAGCATTTATTTCTATTGTGGCAACATCTAGGAATCCCAACAATATATTCACATTATTGTAGCGGCATGTAGGAATCACAATAATAGCTTCTCATTATCTTCAGTGCTGTACAGACAAAGATGTGACTATTGTGCTGTTAGGCTTAAAGTATAAACATATCCTAACTATATGAGATTTTATAAGCCTGAATCTAAAACTCTGGAAAGAAGAACCAATGTTTGACTAAGCATACAATTATATATGTATACCTCAAGATCATGTCCATGAAAAGCAGTGTATTTTCAATGTCGCACCTGCGGCATGAAGCAAAACAGAATTCTCACTTCCTAGGACTCCTTCAGTAAGCCCTCCTGCCAAAACCCAAGCAGCTCGAGGGAAGGACGCGTCTATGAATAAACAAGATAGCTGGATTTCACTTTCTAAGCTCTGAAATCCCTTGAGTGTAATATACTTACTAAAACTTTTTTTTCAGAGATTTGCACAGTTAAACTTACTGGAGTGGGAGAGGTTTAATACATGCATGCGTAAAGAAATAAGCACACTCCAAAGTCGTGACAGAAGGCAGATATTGTCAGACCAGGCAACTTAAGTTTCTCCATTCTTTATTTCCCCCCGCTTTTTGCTTTCGCATGACAGTTTACAGAAAATGTTTGTGTCCCTAGCAGAACATAGAAGGGTAACACTGCTTTTCCTTCACTTACTCAAATGCAACAAAAGAGCATTGAGATGGACTGGTGGGAACGGTGGGTGTTTAAAACTCCTACAAAAAATACCTAGCAGCAAAACCTGAGCACCACAACATCACAAGAAAAGAAAGAAAATGCACTAAGTCTGCACAAAGGACAAACTGGAAAAAAATTCTCTTAGCCTTGTAAGCCAAGACAGAAGAAGGGAAAAGCGTGGATAAGAATTGCTGTCACAGCTGGAAAATTGAAAACAGCTATGGCAGGTCTTATCTCAAGCTTCAGTAAGAAACTCTGCTCTGTATCTGCAGGGGGACCTTTTGAATAACATTTGTGATTCTTACTTCACTTATATGAGGTCTATTTTGCTTTAAATCCTGCGCTCATGCCTGGTTATTTTTTCTCTCTTAATTAAACCTTCATATCAGACTTTTATTAAGATAGAGGCAAAGCATATACCTTCCTCATTCTCTCAAGGTTATCTTCTGAAATAGGGTTGGATTCTTTTAATGGAGAGAGAGGGTGGAGAGTACTGCTAAATTTATGGGAAAGTTGTAATTCCACAATTATTTCTAAGAACACAAAAGATTGTTGTATCTTGTACCTGGACAATCCAATTAGCTCAATGTCTGGGAATTAAGCAGGCTGCTGATAGTGTTGGAGAACTGACCTCTTTCAACAGAAAACTGTTGTCCTCGCACAGCAGTTCTACTGTGGCTTGGTGGCCAAGTCTCCAGAATCAGCCTGAAATTAAGCATGGGTGCATCACTGCTCAAAGTAAGAGCAGTAATTGGTTCTTGACAAGCACAGCTGTAACAACTCTCAGCGCAGGGCTGGTCAGTGGGTCACAGATTCTGCGATGGGCTTGTCAGCAGGGTGTAGCTTTTAAGCAGGGACAAAAAGAACATTGGAATTAATATTTTAAGTACATTTAAGGTGGCAAAAAGTCAATATTTGAAGTTTTGTAACCAGCTGGCCCATGCAAAATTTCCATCTGCAATGCAATACAGAAGGTTAGGACCCAGGCATGTGTGGAGAGCACAAACATGTCAAGACTAGGACACAGGCACTGGCCCATCGTGCACAGCCCTAGAAAGCCAGTCCACATCAACTGAGAAGTAAGTCTCTACGCCCTTACCATTGGCTTGTGTTCCTGAGGAGGCATAAGGGGAGAGCTGCAGAAGTGGCATTATGACAGCGTGCTCCCCACTGCCTCCCCAGGCACCAACCTGATCTTGATCTCCTGTAACCCTGCCCAAGCAATAACCACCCGTGGTGGTCATAATGGGTGCACCTAGTCATGATGGGGGCATCCGGGGCTCAACGTGGCTTCGGGGAGACATAACAAGGCAGTAGCCGAGTACTAACTCGAGCAATGCTGGTTCTGCGGTCAATATGCAAATATGACTATAGGTCAGTCATCTTACTCCCATAAATAGAGAACAGCCCAAGAGCCCTTTGAGCTCTCCTGAACAGCAGTGGGCTGCACACCAGGATCTCCCCTTGAGTAGGGACGCCCTCAAGGTTACTCCTCAAGGTTCAGAGATTCCTTGCCGCAACAGATCCTTGGTAAGTGACTAATAGCGTGCTGAACTGTGTAATCTTAGCTAAGTGATATAAAGGATTGATTTTGCACAGATAATCCTTTAGACATAAACCACTGACTAAGCCTGGGACTAGGGTTGGATCCAGTGGCACCTAGACTCCTCTCTGAGAAGGAGTTTAGAAAGCAAGGGGGTCCTGTCTGAAATCTTAACTCAACGGGAGGGTCTCCCTGACAGCTCTGTCTGACCCTGTCCTCTACGCAGTAAATAACCAAGTGTGCCCTGCCATCTCGAATCTTGTTAAAACACTATTGCATTTACCATCAAACTTGGTTAAATCCCTGTTTTATGTCAATCAACATATTGCTGCTTCTCTCTACGAAAGAAGTACATTACTCCATCCACAACATGACTATACAATACCTGTTCACTGAATGGTATGCAACATAAAAGTCAATATGGCCATATTTTCATACGGGTATCCCCAGTTGCTGAATTCACAGATTTGTTTTCTAAACAAATAAAGTAATTAACTAATTACTAAAGTAATTAACTAAACAGAGACTCAGATCCATGAAATATTTAGAAAGTTTTTCCATTTCAGAGTTTGGAAAGAAGTCTTGCTGGTTTAAATTTTTTTCACTAAGTACATACCTCAAAAGTAAATTTCCCTCCCCTTTTCTCCTCTTTTTTCATCCTTAAATGAGATAGAGTTACTGAGCTTTGGGATCGTGTTTTGGAGGGCATTCTTCTTCCTGTAATTGGTTCAATTCAGTACTCCTGTCACAACTTTGAAGTGCTTCTAGCTGCCTGGAGGGCAGAATTGCGCAGACCTGCTCCCTCTCCACTGGCCTGGGCGAGCGCCTTTCCTGCTAGGGACAGTGCCAGGCCTCTGGGCTCCCCAGGGTACCATGTACCTCCATGGCCACCTACCTCAGCCATCAAAACTTAGAGAAGGGAGAAAGAGCCGAACAAATCCCTCTGAGGAAAAATATTGGTTATGCTGGGAGGGCTCCATGCTTAGCACAGGGGCTCTCTTACAAAGGCACACCATTCTCTCCATCCTTTCTTAGCTGTAGCTTATGGTGCTCAAAATATTAGCATTTGCCTCCACAGGCTCTCCTGATACTATTTTAATCAGTAACAACACAAGTGGAAATTACAGAGAAGTAAATAATAAGTCAACAAAGAATTAGTTAAATGTTTGGTAAAGGTCAGGTCCACAGTTTCAGAGTTGTGAATGTTTTTGCGGGGTTCACATTTTATTTTTCTCTGATTTTCATTCTTAAACTTTGTGTTTATCTCCTTCTAGGCAAGATAATTACCTTATTCTACAGACGACCTTTTTAAGTCTCAGAGCTTTAAAAGAAAAAGAAAGAAAAAAGGGAGTAAAATGACAAGAATTCAAAGAGCAACAAAAGTAAGAAATGTTTGGAAAACAAGACCTATAGCAATATATGAAGAGCCTAGTCATTCAATCTAAAGGTAATAAAAGAGATGTAACTGCCAGAAATACATGAAGAATGTTAATAAATAAAAATCAATACCAGTTTCTTATGTGGCACTTTTCATATATAGATCTCAAAGAGCTTTGTATAGGAGGTCACTCTCATTAGATTAGGACAAAGACCAGTTATATTCAATAGTAAAAAAATACCATGTAGAAATTCAATCCAGAAGGTGATACATCTACTCTAAAAGGACTTGTTTTCTGAAATCTCCTGTACTGCACTGTAGAAAGCTTTTATTAAAAATAGCAAATACGTTAATTAAGAACAATAACAGATTTTTTCCTAGCACTGTTTTCTGCCTTTCAAGCCCAGACACATTCATATATATATGTTTTTATATATGTATATGTACCTTCCACTCATTTATTAGGAAGCAACAAGAAAAAGTTGGATGAAAAACAGTTAGGCAAGGAAACAAATTGGCTACTGGCCTCATGCGAGGCACCACAACTATTTCTCTTCCTTGAGTATTCTAGCAGTCCTGAGCAGAAGGCAGCCTGATTGCTCCATGTCTTTCGTCATGTTAAATATCTTAGAGCGTAGAAGGTGATCTCTCATTTCCTCCATAAAGTAGTGGACTCTATCACAGAGTTTTTGCAGGGACGAGTATATCAGAGGCTCTTTGGATTCTTCATCAGGGACTGATGTTTAAAAGAACTATGAGGAATTAAGAAATAATGTCCAGATACACTAGCAAGAAAAAGTCAGGACTGTAAAACGTGATGTTTCCCCATAGCGCGTGCTTCCAAAAAGGTCCCCAAGCTCTTTCATTCATCCACTGGAAATTGCTCAGAGCTCGAACTGGCTTGTGCAGCAGTAGGCAATAAAACTCTCACAGGTGAAGAATTACCTCTGCCACTCAGAGCGGTACCCTTCTTATTTATGTCAGCTGGCCCTATCTCTGCCTTGAACAGTTTGCTTGATAGATAGTTCGGCAAATCAGCATGTTACCTCTTAAGTGATTTTATTCACACTAAGTCGGAACTCTACTGCAGGATGAAAACAAACCCTAGGGAAGCCGTCTGATCCAGCCGGGCGCGGCCAGCTCCCACATGGTTCTTCTACTGCTGGCCCTCATTGCAGAGCTTGATGCGATCAGTACCACATCCCGCCAAATGCCAGCATTTGTCATCTTAATGAAAAGTGCCACATTTCAGAAATTACGACTTTAGAAGGAAATTCATACAGCAACCAATGAATACTGGTCACTGAAAATAAAATCGCATTGCAACCAGTGACTAACTAGCCTAGTGCCCACACACTCCAGGTTCGAAGGAAGCGCTATAATTAGATGATCAGTATTTACTGAGGTGGGTGGTAGCTGTAACAGGCTTCAGTCCTGAGGGTAGCCATGTCGTTCTGGATGTTGCATGAATCTCTAAGAAGGTTTGAGCTCTTTGTAAGCTTTTGATCATTTTGGAGTTTGTCGTAGGCTGAACTTACTGTCCCTGCCTTCTGCTTTGCTTTCCTCCTCAAGTTCTTTGATTAAACCGAGACGCTTTTGCTGCAGCTGAAGCCAATGGAAGGTTCACCTTTGATTTCATGAGGCCCTGGCCTTGACAATATGAAGGAATTAGCCTTTTCTGATGAGGGTAGTTAGCTGCTAATGGGTATAAGACAAGGGAAAGGCAAAGGTCATGGAAAGGAGGACTTGTATCTCCCATACAAAGATTAGATAAAGCAGAACCAAAAGGGGGAACAAGTAGATGCTGCTAAATGCCTACGCTACAAAGCTATCAGG
This sequence comes from Chionis minor, assembly GCA_013398295.1. Taxonomy (NCBI): domain Eukaryota; kingdom Metazoa; phylum Chordata; class Aves; order Charadriiformes; family Chionidae; genus Chionis; species Chionis minor. The sequence continues at coordinate 387,973 of VZSF01008377.1, forward strand.
TAAAGCTAGATGATGAGTGGGAAAAAGATAGGTTCCAAGATCAAGAAAAAACATTTCAGGCTGCCATCACAAGAGACGTTACACTGCTATGTGTTGATGGGGTCCGGTAGTGATGGGGGCATTGCTGCCCAAACTTGGATCCCCTTTATCTCCTGGGAGGGGAGAGATGGCCTACATCTTAGACTCTGTTGCTTTTGTGCCAAAATATCCATGGCCCCTATGTACTTATACAAGCAGCTCTGTTTTCAACCACTCACAGGTCCAACCCGGCTGCATAGAATATACAGTTTTCATCCTAAAGCTTCTGTTTGCCACTGGGGTCCACCCTGCTCATCTGGTTATTTTGCGGATGTGTCCAAGATGTGGAAGCAGCCCTCAGAAGGGCACCCTTGCATTAGCAGCCTGTGTGCATCCCCACTCTCTCACCACAACGCCTGCCACATTTTCTGCGAAGGAAGTCCAAAAGAGACAGATGATTTAGAAAATGGAAAAGGATTTTTTTATTGATAAACAATGAGTCATTCATATTCCCTCCGACACAGAGGCAAATCTCAGCAACAGTAGAAAGGAACATAAATGCCAGCGGAGAAGGGTTGAAGGGAACCTTAACATGCATGTTTGAGCCTCCAAACATGACCCTTTGGGGCAGTACCTGGCTACCAAGGATTTTAGATTCCAACCTTTAAGCTGGTATTCAGACAAAATTAGGAAATGAGCAAGCACAGCCATAAAAGCAAAATACAGTGCAGCACAGAATACGTTTTGTTTGTAGCAATGAAATTCAGTTTCGTATTATATTGAGACTTTTTTATTTTCTGGTAAGTGTTTTCTGATACATTTTGTAAGAAAATTATGATACTGTAGCAAGTAGATAGCTCACATTCTTGCTGTGCATTTGGACATTTATGGGGGAGTAAAGTCCCTTTTGGGGGGTATTAATTGTCACAGGTAGATACAGGTCAGTGAGGTATAAGACCATGTATTTGTTTTATAGACTGTAAAAGTGTCAAGTAAATTTTTCCTACTATTTTAATGCTGAGAAACACAAAATGCAGAAGACACAAGGAAGGGGGGGAGCAGCACAAGAAGAGTTCGAGACAGGGAATATAGAGCATTTATTCCCATCCTTGAATTGACCCAAGGTGGTGAGGACTATGTACGAGTGCTTTGGTCCAGACGCTGTCTCTGTTTGGAATGCAAAACAAATCTGTGCGTGCCTGCACTTTAATCTGCAGCTCACAATAAAAAAAAAAAAAAAAAGAAAAAAAAGAAAAAAACCCCAAGCCCAAAAGCTCCTACTAAGTGGCAGAAGCATTTACTTAGTGGTTTCTGAGGCAAATCTTCACTTTGCGTGATGACAGATCCCCTTGTAACAGCGGTCTAGAGATTTGCTTGGTTGACTTATTGATTATTGAAAACAGTGCTTTACTGCTGACTTTCCCAGAAGACTGTGCAGTGTGTTTGATTTTTAACTCTCCCTTGATATTAGTAAGTGCAAATATTCATTTTCAGAATTTAAGCTTATTAGGCACGTATCTACAAAAGAATAATGGTTCATGCGAGACTAAAGTAACTGGGGATTTTGTCAGATGAGATCCAATAAGAAAATTAACGTTATAAGCTGTTTGTCTCCATCTGCCATCAAGCAAAATGAGCTTAAAATATCTGCATAGATTAGCCTGGAACCATTTAGACAGTATATTCTCTATGGAACAAGGTCTACTTCCTGCAAAGATAGGCGCATAGATATATATGTGTGTGTGTGTGTGTGTATATTCTTACATACATGCAGTTGGATCACTTACACGATGTGCAGGCATGTAAGTATTTACCGAATCAAGCCTTAAACGTACCACAGACCCATGAACTGCTGCCATGCCAGTGATTAAACTAATGGTTACAAATACATTTTTTTCTTCTTGCTCTCCAACTGAGAATTATTTTTACAGTGAAAAAGGGAATAAAATGATTTGCGAGTTGGTTTTTTTTGTACAGCTGCTGTGAATGCTTCTTCACGCTAGCGGTGCCTCAGCTATCAGGAGAAAGGGTCAGGGCACAGCGCTGCGGGGCAGGTCGGAGCAGGGACCTCTCCCCGTGGCCCCATCCCACCACCCCGGAGATGGTATGTAGAGCCGAGCTGGGGACTGTGACTGCAGCCGTGGGGATGGTGCAGCTCCAAGCCCAAGCTGGGGGTCAAGATCAGTGAAGGATACGGACAGGCATGTGCAGTGCTGCAGTGTGGCTTGGGCAGGGACCAGGGACGAGGGCTGGAGCTGAAATGCAGCTTGAGCCCATGGAGGAGTCCCTGCCCCAAGAAGGTTCCCTGCAGCCCTTTCTCGCCCAGCTCTGCCCCTTGAGCCCGCACAGGGTTACTCTGCGGCGCTGACCTTGGGCACACATCTCACAACCCTTTTGGGTTGTGCATTTTATTCAGGACCCTGTCAGAAAATCACCACACTTGATATATTTTAGAAGGCACTTTTTCCTAGGTGTTTTAAAAAAAACCAATACAGTGGTGATGAACAATAGCTCATGGTTTTGGTGATCGTGAACCATGTTTTTCTTTCTGGTTTGTTTGTTTTTTTTTAACTGAGGAGGTGATTTCTGGTGGGCTTTTTGCCTGTTTCTTAAAGAAGGCCTTTAAAATCTTCAACTCTTGTATTTCTTTTAACTCCAAATAGTGAACAGTATTGAATTGCTGCCATAAAATACAAGTCCCCTAAGGCGACAGACATGATTACAATATTAATATTCCATGTAGCAACAAATATATGAAGTGGTAACTCATTGCTCTGGGAAGAAATACACTCCGATGATTAAAGAAACACATCTGGGAGCAAGGCTGCTGTTCCTACCTCTGTGAGCGACTTGACATACAGCATGCAACAAATCACTCGAGGGTGGGATTTTCAAAAATTGCCTGAATGAGTGGAGACCACAAGTGTGAAATTATGCAACCCCATCCTCATAGTGTATTCAGTAATAAGAATGACCATAAATGTCCGTCATCTGATATTTGTATTCACACTAGCTGTGAAAAGCATAACGTAATGGCTCAAACAGAAATAAATTTAAAAAAACCAAAATGTTCTCTTTGAGAACAGACTTAGTGAATGACCGTATACCCAGTTTCATAAATGACAGGATTTTGTGGACATGTGTCTTAAACATTTTGGCCTTCTTGGCTTGTTGCCCACAGACTTGCATCTGTTCCTCCCATTTTTGGTACACCTGTGTCCATCCCATATAAGCATTCACCAATCCCTTATTGCAGTCTCAGTTTACTATCAGGGATTCTCTGGAAACTATCAGGGATTCAGAGGAAACTCTGCCAGGTTGCTGCGAGCAGTCAGTGAAAGCGCACCTCTCCCTTCTCACCCCACAGCAGTATATTGCCTTAAGCCCACCTTCCCGCCCTCACACTGCCCTTTTCCACTCCGGTCGGGCTCCTGCAACCCACCCTGAGATCAGAGAAACTCTAACACATCCCCTTTTGCCGCCACACTGCTCCGAAGGAAGCCTCCAACCTGCTGAGAGCGCAGCTGTAAGCGGCGCAGCTGGCGTGCTCGGCACAAAGGGAGCACTGCTGAGGCACTCCTCACGTGTTAGGTTTTCACAGAATCACAGAACGGTTTAGGTTGGAAGGGGCCTTAAAGATCATCTAGTTCCAACCCCCCTGCCAAGGGCAAGGATGCCTCCTACCAGACCAGATTGCTCAAAGCATATCTTCTAAAGAGCATGTTTCAAAAGACTTTAGATTCAAAACTCAGAGGCGCTAAACACCTGTAGCACCCCTCAACGGAGACATGTTTGTGCGTGACAGCCCTCCACCTCCTATCTCAATTAGTAGACTAAGTGTAGCCAGGGCTATCTCACATCAGGCTTCTAGATTTGTCACCCACAAAAGGGAATTGTTAAACTGAAATCCCTAGAAGCTATTACAGTGAAGGAATGAGCCTTCTCTCTGTATGCCCTTTGACATAAATATATGAAATACATACAAAATGTTTTTCAAAATGGCTATAAGCCAGCATCCAGGAAGCCTGTGATAAGGTTTTGGGTTGTGTAGTCACACGCTTGGCATTGGCAGGAAGAAGGTCTATGTATGTGTTTTTACCTGCTATGTTTCTAGAGTGATGATTTAAAAGATTAAAGACACTTGAAAAGGACCACCATCTCCTGACAGAGTGGTATTTTAGCTAACACTTTTCTACCAGATTTAGGAGTCTGAGTGTTATTCTGTTGACTTCAGAGCTTCCCACCATGTCTGCCACGCTAACTAGCAGATTGCTTTGTCGAGAAGAGGGTGGATTCACCTGTTCTTGGTGTTCATAGTGCCTAGGGAAAGACCACATAGGCTAAGACTACAGCAAGAAAGATTTGGACTGAATAATAGTGGGAAAACCACTGTAACGGTAAGGCTCATAAGGCACTGCAGTGGTAATTCAGGAGGCTGTGGGCCCTCTCTTGATGAAGATTTTGGAGAACTGAGTTAACATTTGTCAGGCAGAGTGTAAGTATGCCTGCGAGGGGACAGGCTAAGGGGGGCTTCTCAAGTTTCTGGTTGTCTATGATTCTCTGAGACAAAATATGTCTTTAAGTTTTAGGCCAAAATTGAAGAGCAATTTTCCTTTTTGGCCAACCCCAGAAGAAAAGCAATATTCTTATGCCAGGCAGTACTGTGCTGAACTCAGCTGTGAAAGCTGTCATAACAACATTCATCCAACCGTGCATACAAAATGCACACTCAGTTAACGTAACCATCGTATGACTAAATGTGTGTTTACCTACAGACACTCCTTGCCTAGCCTTGCAGTTTTCTGCAGGCATTGACTGATACATGCAATTACAGTGACTCCATGCGTAATTCAATGCACAAAGACTGGGCCGGGTTCATAATGGTTTTTTCCAAGGAAGAATCAATCTTCTCCTTAGGAAGAGAAAAAACAGGGAAAGACTGAGTAATAAAAATAGCAAGCAAGCAAGCAAGTTAGCACCAGTAGCCCAAGTGTGTCAATTATAATTCATTCCATTTCAGCTGCAATATTCAAAACATATCATGAGCATCACACACCAATGCTTATATTCCTATTCCAGCTGAGAGTGGATCGTACAGCAGTATACCATATACCTGGATTTTGAGTCTCCGTTCCTTCCTCAAGACAGAACAATTTCACCACATTCTGTGGAGTTTATCTAGATTAACTTTGGCAGACAAGTAAAGGAATGTATTGCAGAGATGTCTGTTTCACTCAGAAGTCATTTAGTGAGAAGTACTTAGATAGAAAGGTTTGAATAAAAACGGCATAGAAATCTAAAGATTAAAAGTGCATTGGAAAAAAAACAGAGCAACCCATCATAACCAAGCAAGAGAGTTTCAATGACTAATGCCATAACTTGATGTTAGTCATGATTTTACCAGGGAGCTTGCGAAGGTATCTGAACAAGAGGCTTGACTCACAAATAAACCTCTTGAAGTGATGTCATATTCATAGGCCAAGATGCATAGCCTGAATTTATTCATGTTAAATGCCAGGCAGTTGGCGAGGTAAAAAAAGAACAGGCATTTCCTACGGAGCTATTAAAAATGGGTCTGCTTAGTGCAAATGGAAACATCCACTATTAAAATTTGAGTTACAATTTTTTCTGATTTTTATTAATTAGGCAACTGGATTGCCCAGTCATGCCACATTGTGGAGTCTTGAATGGCTGTGTCACTGGCTTGCTCTTCCCACGATGCTTGTGAAAAAGTCATATTTCTATCCTTATTTAAATTGAAAGCTTTCTAGAAAATGGGGAGCTTACTCTGAAACAATTATTTCTGGATGGGTTTATTGACGTTACAGAATCTTAGCTGAAAGTTTTCATCAGTCTTCTCCAGAGATGATGCATAATGAACTTAAAAGAAAGAGAAAACAGATAAGACTAAATCACCCATCCCAGTGTTATTGGATTTATCAGTTAATGCAAAAGCAATCCATTTTTGTCCTCCTCTTTCCCTAAATTTGAACTTTTCAGAACCAGTCACAACTCTGCTGCTCCTTATATTTTATATGTATTTTAACTGTCTTTTTGGACTTAATCAAAATACTGGTCTGTTGTGAACTAGGACAAATTTCATACTGTCGCAGCATATGTAATTTCCTGATCTGCCTTGGAGGCACTCTGGCTCGGATACACCTCTCTGAAATAAAAAAGTAAGAAGCAGAAAGGGAGACCCTCAGCAGAGGTGATTTAAGCTGATGACGGAATTGACTGACCTTGAATAGGCTCAGACCCACCCAACACCTCATAGGATTTTTCCTTCCCAACGAAGCTGTGTCAAAGTCGGATGATGGCAACAGAGTGGTGATACACGGAGTGACACAGAAAGTTTCTGCTCACATGCTCTGGATTTAGTATTGAGTCCCTCAAAGCGCGGTATCATGTCTTGACCCTTGACAAGGTGAACAGTGATGATCCTACAGAGCTATTGATAATCTCCTTGTTGTTCCTGCAAATGCCAACAGAAGCTCTGCTGCTTGTAGAGTTTGGTCCCGAGGCAGCCACGGTCTTGAACTCATCTTTAAATGCTGTACTTACAGGAGCGCTTGGCTGAACGGCTCGGGGTCTGTTATCTGGACTCTTGACCCCTGCAGATCATCTTCAGCAGCTGGTATTACTTTAAGCCTTCATCTAGCTGGACTTGTTGACTGATTCTTGGATGAATGCAGACTTGGGGAGAGGGGCAATGCAACATTTGACAGGCCTTCAATTCTACATTTGAACTGGAAATATTATTTTTCCCAAAGCAATGCTGTCTGATTTGGCAACACTTACTTCAACACCATGCATCCATTTTCCAGACTTAGCAAAAATTAAGCTTCTGTGTACATATGCTAGAACAGGAACTATGTATGTGCGCACTTGAGAGAAATGGTGAGAATGTGTGTGTGTGTGTGCGCGCGTGTGTGTGTGTGTGTGAGTACCTGATGTATTGAATACCCATACATTATTGATGCATTGAATGCACCAGAATTCCCAGCCATATTTCAACTAATTTTTGCAGTTGATACTTCTGGGGCTAAATTCTCCTATCCATAAAGACTTCCTAGAAGGACTCATGGGTTGCAGAGAGGTTGCTGTGTTCACCTCCCATTGTCACGTTGCAACACAAACATGAATTTTAACTGCAGGCTTTATCAGGTCTACTAAGAAGCAGCTTTGAAAACGGAAGACAGTTATTTTAAGGTGTATCAGGGTTCTTAACTAGCGTCCAGTGATGACAGCATAATGAATACCTGCCAGAAATTCATATCTGGTGTCTGTTTTTCTTCTACACATCCTACCCTTTACCCCAGACAAGATTCAAGTTACTGCTTTTTAGCCACCAGGGGCAAGAGAGGGAAGACCAGATCCCAGCCCTAGTTGGCTGAGGGATATTGAGGATGGAGGAAGCCCAGTGGCAGGAGCCCAGCACACTCACCCTAGGCATTTTCTCATAGCAGGGTTGGGAACTGAAGTTGCCAACGTGGTGGTGAAGGGGAATGTGTGAGGGAACAAAATTTGCATATGAAGAGTATCAGAGCTACCACATGCTTCCCAGGGGCAAATTAAACCTAAGGGCCACCCTTTCTTACTGTACATCATGACATCACAATTCTTGCACAAACATACATGCGTATATGTAAATACTATATATGGTTGCAAATGCACCCACATACATACATGCCGCTAATCTCAAGATCCATCATCAACCGGTAGTAAGGGAAAAAGAGCAAAAAATAGTTCCAAGGTACAACTGAAACTGTTTAAACCCTCGAGTAAAAAACTCTCATTAGCATACAATACTCATTATATTCCAGATAGCTCTATTGAATATTTCAGTTCAAAAATTATCCACGTAATTTATTGCATACATCCCCCGCAGTCTGAGCCTGGGTCCACCACATGAGGCACTTTCCTGACGCTTGAAAGCTCTTTAGTCTTCTTTTCTGGCCCCTCTTAGATAACTTCTGAATGGACTCTCTAAGCTCCTTATTCTAAAAGATGACCATAGTGCAAGGCCAGAAGTTCCCAAGCTCCCTTCAGAGGATGGACACATGCTGGGCTTGACCACCTGTTGGTAAATGGCGACAGATTTCAACCTTTTGTACAGAAGAGTCTGTGTACACTGGAGCAAATATATGTTTAGTAGAAACTTCCTCATGGCAAAAAGAAATCACTAGGAAATTACCAGGAGAGAGAAAAAGACAAATATTTTTAAACGAATGGTCTGAACCTTTCCCTTTGTGACTGATTGAAATGAGAGTTATGAGGGCTGGATTCAGCCTTTTATTATGAGACACTGAGGTTCTGCAGTATGTTTTTTCCTTTCTTTAATTTAGATCTGTGGAAAAAATTGGCATGGAATACAAATAAATGACAAAGCACTGAGAATTAGGGCATTTGTCTGTAAAACCAGATATAATCCCCAAAACAGCAAAATACAGAAAAAATGCATCAAAATGTATTAGAGATGACAGGCAATATATTACACAGGCTATTTATGCAACCATAGATCACATATTGGTACCAGTGAGTCACAGAAGCCTAACATTAAATGTAAGAGCCATTGTACAGATTAATATTAATTAAAATAACAATTACTGTTAAGTACAGCATTCTGCTGGACATAGTGACAGATAAAAGACCAGTGAGGTTTTCACAATAATGAGAAAAATAAACGTTTCCACCCTGGAGTACGTACATATAAACACATATATGTATGTATTGCTAGTAGGAAAGAGCTGTGGAAATATATGCATCCCCATGAATACATCATTTTAGATGCTACAATAATCTTCCTCATTTCAAAATCTCTCTGCTGGGACTGTAAGTTTATTTAAAAACCCCATAGCTGTTGCCTTACACAGGCACTACAGGTCTTAAGAGCCAGTGTTCAGCCTTTGGATTTCCCCAGTTAATTTGCGTTTTCTTTCACTGTGTTTCAACCTAATTTTGTCTGGCTTCAGTTACCTCTAAATACCTATTGTCAGGGCACAGCGAGGCCAGGGAGGGCTGCAGTGGGACAGTGGGACCTCCCCGAGCTTCCCTGTCCTCCACACCCAGAGCTGACCAGCAGAGCCAGCCTGGGGGGGACCATGGGGACAAGGCACCACTGGGACCAAGTCAAGGGAAGCAAGGGTGGGATCAGCAAGGGAGATTAATAGGGATGAGTACAGCTGCAGCATAACTTAGGCAGGACTTAGCAAGAGGGCTGGAGCTGAAATGTAGCCCCCAAGCTCAGGGATGAGTCTTCCTGCAGCTTCTTCTGGCCTTCTCACTGCTTTTCCAGCAATGAGACCCCAGACTGCATGGTGGCCGGATAACAGAGGTGGCATCGTGCACAGCACACAAACCATCAGGGTCAGAGAGGACGTGGCAGAGCCTGTCCATACCATGGAAGCACCTAATATTTCCTGCCAGAAGTCTCCAGATCTCCTATTTTACCCAGACAATAAAAAACGCAAAGAGTGGTAAGATAGGAGTGATGGGTGTGGCCCTCAACTTTAATTTCAGAGGGCCACTGCAGAAAGAAGCCGTGCCACAAATTTAACACAGTGACAGTTTTCTTTCCAGTGCCCCTCTGGCATCTTTTCACGAAGCACCGTTTGTTTTAGACAGAGATTTACAATACTGCATCCTTTCCACCTTTAAATACATACATAGGAGGTTGGCATCCTCACACCGATTCTGCACTCAGTTCCTACTAAGGTGTCTGACTGGGAGAGGTGAGTCAGACCCACTCTTCTGATGACTTTCATCTAGGAAACAGTGAACGTGCTTCTTTGTAGGTCAAAGTCTTGGCATAACTCTGCTGCAATGACTGGAAACCTGCAGAAAAGCTGTACAGATAGGAAACGAGGAACTGCTGTATGTGCTGCTTTCATCGGTGAGGATGTGAAATAAGGTATTTCCTAATGAGAGTTTGAGGGGATTTTTATATCGCTTGAGCTTTGTGATAAGATCACCGCAGTTTTCACCTGATGATACATGTAGGCAGGGCCATAGATCAGAGCATAGATCTGGCCGGGAATGCACATGCCACAAGGCATCTCAGGAAGGTCCATAGAGTCACCTGAACTGAGTCAAGCGGGAGCTTGCAAGAAGCATCTCCATCCCCTGTCACCCAAAGTCAGGCCAGCTACTTGACCTTTGAAATTTCAGATCAATACAATAATTGTCTGGGTAATCATGGTATTGTTTGCTGAAGTGGCATTCATTTCCCACTAAAAGATTTCTGCCCCGATAGATTAGAGGTACTCTGGTCTATCTTGGAGCTGAAAGGGTTCTACCCTTTCTGGATAACATTTGTAGCTAGAAGAGAAAAAGGTCATTCATAATTATTTTTCTGGTATACTGCCTTAGCTACTCATTTGATTTATCACGTGTCCTTTCTGACACAACATGAAATAATAAGAGAGTTAGATGGTCTTTAGGGAAAACATGCATCCAGCTCACAGAATACATCAGTTTCAATAACACACTTCAAAGGAATCCAGCTCCTTTCAATATATTCAGGGATTTGTTCACCGGTTTGGGTTGAGCTGCTTGCAAAATAGATAGAAGAAACCACTTTGTGTGATATAACCAGATGCCATTTGCAGCGCCTGTGACATATGGTCCTTCAGACGTGGAGATAATCACAGAGGATAATTCTTGAGAGCCCGTTAGGATTCCAGAGTAGCTGTCTCTGCCATGTGGTGCTTGCTGATGCCTAAATATGATAAATTCACTCGCTTTATTTTCAAAAACACACCTGAAAGACTTTTAAAAGGAGTAGCATGAAAGCAAGAAAGTATCAACCCTAACTACTCAATCAAAGTGAGAAATATATTCCTGATTCCATCCAACTTCAAGGCAAATTAATGAACTAAATAGAAATCTGCAGCTGAAAGTCACTGATATGAGAATAATCTAATTTTCCACAATGAATGCAACGAGGATTTGAAGGGAGCCTACACAAGCTTTTGTTGAATACAGGGCTTGGGCAGACAGAGGGTACATCTTGGTCTTTAACATCTCCCCCCCCACCACCCCAGAAAAAAAAGAAAAAAAACCCAAAATCTCAACCCTTGTGTTCAGGGTAAGAAGTAAAATCTATAAATCTTATGTTATTATCACAAAAAGTATTTCAAAGCCATCTCTTAACACAGAGGCTTTAAAGTACTGGCTTCCACAGCTGTGCACATGGGGTCCAGGCTGGTATTTGCTCTCATGCCATTCCCACTCTGGTGTTGGCTCTCCAGCATTGACAAAGATAATTCCCTGGGAGGAGAAACCACAGTAGAAGTTTGGGAGTGTCTAAAACACCACCGATGCCTACACCGCACACCTTTACACAAAAGAGGGCCAGAGCTTCAGCATCAAGCCCTTCTGAGCTCGTACGGATCTTTCCACTAGCTCTTACCACAATGCCTGGGAGAGGTACTGGGGATACGTTGGCCAAGGACTGGTTTCAAAGGGAGTGTGGACAAGACTACACCAGCATTGGCTTGACACACTCTCAGCAGGCTTTGCACCTACAGGAGCCACCACGTGCCTTCATGCACTGTGCATGCCTCTGGATGCACGCAGCCACATTTTGTGCCAAGAAACCACTGATTGGCTGGCCTGCAGCCCAAAAGTTACAAAGCAGATCAGATCCCAGACATTTTGAAATGAAGCACATGGAATAACGCCAACAATTTAAGGCTACAGGCTCACCTGAAGGCCAGGGGCTGTGCAGTGTAAATGCGACCGGTCTGCTCTGGAGGGAATTTGCCTTAAATAGCATGGATGCGAGGCGATTTGTGCCCCTTAATCCTGAGGCCAGAGTTTGATTCCCTGCCATGTTAACCACATAGGCACAACGTGTAAATCCCTCCCCTGGTCTGACATAGCTAATGAAAAAGGCAGCTCCACAGACCAGGATCCATGGAGCTAGAAGCTTCTTCGGACAGCAGCCTACTCCCAAAACAATCTAGGAAGGTATGAGGGACACAGGATCATCATTTCAAACACTGAAATGAAGATTTTAGTGGTTGTCACCACAGTAGCTGAAGGATGTGAAAGAAAGACCTGTAGACTTTCTACAAAGTTGAATTGACTTAATACAAGGAGCTACATCTTCCTACAGACGTTCTACAAAGTCTATAGGAAGATGTAGCTCCTTGTATTAAGTCAATTTATTAATCTGTATTTCCCACAATATATCTGTTGCCCCATTAGTTGGTCTTTCTTCTGACACAAGGAATCTTTCTTGGGTTTTTTCTCAGTGTGATGCAAGGTAGACTGGATGAAACAGCATCTTTTACCGTGCAGACAGTGAAAGCCCTTCTGGCCTCACACACCTGGGAAAGCAATATATGTGAAAAGTGGTACCAAAGTCTCCCACAGATGTTTTTAGACTGATACAGTTTGAAAACTGCTTAGTACCTTGATAAGTACCCACCTTACCTGGGTAAAGGGGACTAAAATACCTTTGCCGGAGCTAGAATGAGGTTAGCTGCTGGCAAACATGCCTTACTTCTAGGGCACACTCCATTTGTAGCACGTGGCTACACACTTGCTATGGGGAGTAATTGCCCAGCTTAGCTGTGTGGATAGCATCCAGCAGACCTCTTCATGCCTTTTACATCCAGCATATCAGACACCTCTATCCGCTCAAGCAGAAGAGTCCAAGAAAATCAGTTGCGTCTTCAATCTTTTATACATGGATTGCCTGAGAAGATGATCAGTTATTTTGTGTGGATTGTATAAAGCTCCATGTGCAGGTTCTGGAAACCTGTGCCTGAAGACATCAGCAGGTAAATGGAGGAGAAAAGACTGTTTCCGATTCACTTGTAACTTTTTAACTGCTCCATAGCTCATCTATGACATGAAGCAGCAGCAAATTTGCGTTATCAGACTTGGGAATATGAATTTTGTGCATCACAGAATAACAGAATATCCTCTGACTCAAGGAAGAAAAGAATATGAGCTGTTAACTTTTCATATTTGTCATACCTTCCATTTTAAGAAATGAAGGTACTTCAAGTACTTTCATTGAACTCATTTAACAACAGAGGAACTAGAAAAAAGACATGGGATTTCCATGCTGCAGGAGATGCTGATCACTCTGGATTTGTGTCCTACAAAAATGGCACAGAAAAGTAGAATGTGTGAATGGAGGGAAGTTTTGCAGAACTGTGATTCAGACATTTTGGAACTTTTGGATTAAAAAGGAGCATATCTTGGCATTCCAAAACCAAAGCTTTTCTCTTTGATTCAGTAGCCTGAAATGAAACTTTTTGTTTTGATCTGAGTCAACATTAATCTCTGTGTCCGCTCCAGCTGCCAAAAAGCCTTTTGGGAGTTGTCTCCCCTCATCCTCTTGTTCTCCCAGATGGGCACTGTTCCCTGGACAGACTGTATTTCCCATGGCCGCTCTGCAGAGTGGAGGCCTAGGAGCATCCCGTGATGTATCACACTGACTCAGCCACAAGGAGAAACAGCCATTGTTTTTCATTTTTCATGGGCACAATTTCATCAAAGTCTTTTTTCCTGTGGCAAATTTCCATTTTAATGAAACCACTGTTTCTCATAGAAAAATATGTGATCTTTTTCTATGGGCTATTAAAGATCCCTCAGAAAATATATCTGAAGAAAGAATGAATGAAGGCCACTGAAGGCAGATTTTTCCCTGTGAAGAAAACAAAAAATAATATTTGAATTAATTTGGTCACTAATTCTTCTTCTAAAATAATGGAGGCTTTTCATGCACTTATTTATATATTTAACACTCAAAGACAGAGTTACATGGCCTGAATTTAATAAACCTGTATGTTCACATAACACCAATGACTTCTTCAATTTTATATGACACGGCTTGTGTTTTTTAGAATTGGTATATATTTATTAAGATAGTGATTTAGGTAAAATGTACAGTATGAATATCAAACTTTGGAATCAGTTCTGTTGTGCTTCTTGTTTCTAAGGGGCAAATTCAATTCAATTCACATACTTTACAATTTAGACATATGGGAAGAAAAACACTTTTAATACCCATGGCAAAATAAATTATTTAAAACTTCACATTCCTCGCAAATTCCAGTCCCCTTTTGTGTCTAGTAATTATACACTCATGAATCTCAATTACCATAAAATATTGTGTTATTGATAACTTGCTGTCCAAAAAGTCAACAACAATATTCAGAGCTTCTCTTAATTTGCTCATTTCCCCTAGTTATTGATAACCCTGGTAGATCGTAACTGGCCATCTGAGTCGGATGAGATTGATTTTGTTACTCGTTTGGATGACATCCAATCTGAATGAGAGGAAGAACAGGTAACGAATGATGGAGAATTAGAAATGCCAACTGTATTTATTTTTGATAGTCACAGACAATTTCAGTGACTCCCTCCAGCCATTCTGCTATGAGAACAGATCTGTTGATGTGACCTCAGAATCGCAGCTGATTTTGTCAGATCTACATGTGGGTGTGCCAGGGTAATCCTGTCTTCAGTAAGCTCCTGCGCTTAGGCACTGTGTTAGAGGCTGGAAACTGGAGCTCCTGTTTCCCTGGCAGAGTGTTGAAAGAAACCCTGGAGACGATATAGACTTGGATATAGGAATAGGTGAGTATAAGTATATATCCTGTCCCAGGCAAACAAGACTAATTTAGAAAATGAGATTTCCTTGCCGCCCTTCCAGAGGTGTCTGATGAAAAGAAAGACAAAGAAGATAAAGTCTCCTCCTTACTAACCACAACGGTTTTCCAGCACTGCACTGTCAAGGCGGGGGGAAGGAAAAGCTTCATGCTGGGTTTGGAGGCACCGAGCTGTAAAGTAAAATAGCAAGGAGCTGTTTATAGAAAGAAAAAACGTCCTTTAGGCTCCCCCCGCCTCTCAGGGTGGATGCCTAGAGACTCCCACCACGTGTCTGCGGGGGACTCCCTAGGTGAGAGAGTCAGGAAACACGTCTTCCCAGCGGGATAAGCTGCTCCAGGGAGCAGGAGCATGCAGCAAGGAGCAGCAGGCTGCAGCCAGCACTGGCACCCTCTCCTCGGCGTGGCGGGGGATCACACGAAGTGGAGGAGGAATCTCCTCCCTCCAGCTTTAGCAGCTGAATTCCCTCGCCGCCACGCTGGGAGCTGCCGAGGAGGATGGCCTGTGCAAGGGCTGTTGTTACTGATGTAAATTAAACAGCCACCACCGCAGGGTGACTCTCTGCTCTTTTCCATGAGCAGGCAGCTGCTCCCGAAAACACATGCTCAGGCTGCTCAGCCTGAAAAGAAGAACCGCAGAGATTTTATTTATAGACGCGATAGGCAGGTGTTCAGCACTTAATGTCTGCCCAGTAAGAGCTGGAATTGTCTCTTTGCCCACAACGTCTACGTATTTGATTACTTTCTGTGTACATAATGCGTTATATATACTCTACATCTCTCCCTTCCCATTTGGATTCAGCGCATAACCTCCATACAGCTGCGTTGCCCTCTCTCCTGCAGCAAAACATTTACTGATCTTATCAAGACAGAAAGAAAAAGTACCTCAGACTGAGGAAAACTAAACTTTAATGGAGGAGTTCACGCTGTGGCGTGCCTGGTGTGCGATTACGGACGGCGGGAGAGTGTTGCGCAACGAGCTTGTGTCCGTCGCTTCCGTACGAAATGCTTCATCAAGATTTGGAAAACCATGTATGAAGTGTAGTTAATTACCACTAAGTTTCACTATACCATTGTGAAACTGGCACAGTGCAGTTTTGTGCAGCTTGTTTTCAGGAATTGTTGCCTTTTATTTCAGCTACATGATCATAGCGCTCTGCATAATTTATACATCTGGGAGCCTTTTGTAGGGCACACTGGTAGAAAAGCTCTTAAGTACCACAGAAGCCGGGATCTTGTCAAGATTAACAAGGATTTTTGGGGGTTGGTAAACAAACGCAACAAAAGCAGTTCCTGTTCTTGTGCCATCCATGATTTTGGTAGTGGCAGGTTTGCTACAATGACTTGTGACAAAGCAGTAAGAGAGCAAAACTAAGCTCTCCAAAATCCAAAATGAGACAAAAAGGACACCTTGCAGTTACTGCAAGATGCCAGCCGCACCATGACACGAAGGTGTTTTGAAAGTATGTGAAAATGAACCTTAAAATCTGAAGTCGGGAGGAAGGCAGATCCTTTTGGGAATGCAGCGCTGCACACCAGTCACCAGCAATGCAGAGCGCAGGAGCGCAGGCAGCTTCCCAAAGGACTGCCACTGACAAAACCGGGAAACATTTTCCCACATTTCTTGCTTGGAATAAATATTCTGACATGCCATTTTTACATTAGTGAAATGCATCAGCAGAGTGACGATAATCTAAAAACTCTTCCTCTCTATGGAAATACCTCTTTCATGTTTGGAAAATTATCCACGGGTATTGAAGTTTAACCCCAGCCGACAACTAGGACCACCAGCTGCTCGTTCACCCTCTCCCCTTCCCCCGTCCCCCGCCAGCCGAGAAGGGAGGGAGAAATAGGCAAGAAAGACAGAGGAAAGGGAAGAAAAAAAACCCTCATGGACTGAGATAAAGGCAGTTTAATAGAAACAATAATAGAAAAGGAAAAATAATAATAGTGATACAGGTCACTTTTGCCACCCATTGAATCGGCACCCTCCCAAGCAGTGATCATGGATTTCTGCCCCCCGGCTAACCCCCATTAATATACTAAGCATGACATCCATGGTATGGAATATTTCACTGGCCATTCCATTGTTCTGTCTCTGCTTCTATAGGAAGTGGGAAAAAAGCTTCGCATAGTGTAAACATCACTTAGCAGCAACAACTAAAACCAACAAGTATTATTGACATTCCTTTCACAGCAATTACTAGACATAAAAATTAACTCTTTCCCTGCTGAAACCAGGACAATGGGATGGGGGGGGAGGGAGGGAGGTGTCCTCAGGGGCTGCTTGAGAGGCCATTAGTGTCAATAAGACTTTAGGTCCAGTCCCTGGGGAGCATACCTCAGCTGAGATACCTGAGGAAGCTCCACCACAACACACAAGCAGGAAAGCAGTAGTGATGCACAAGTCGGGCATGACAGAACTGCTCCAGACCTGCGTGTGGAAGCAGGACATTAATCCCACCCAGTCCATCTACCTAAAAGCTCAGTGCCTATCCCAAGCCAGGTATGCAGACCCCCTTGACCCGCAGTGCAGAGGACACCTGCCTCTCCTCCTGGGTTACGGAGGGAGCCTCAGTGACGAGGTTGGGTTGGACCCCCCACCTTTGCACAGCTCCCGCCAGGTGAGGGGGATGCAGGGGATGTGCCAGGACTGAGAATAAGACTCTCAACTCTTTGCTTTCCAGCTTTACAATTAGACTGCTAAAGCATGTTGACAATATGTCTGAATCTTTTTAGAACATCTATGACAGCAAAACAGCTTATGCCTGCGCCTGGAATTACTTACAATTAGATCGTGTAATCAGGACGTGGACAAACAGCCAGGCTCAAATGCATACAGAGGCCTGTCCCTGCAACAGAAACATTTTCAGAATGATCAAACAACAATAACGATGTTTTGTAAGCACTAATTTTCATAGTTTGGTGAAGAAACATACACAATAACCAGCTAAAGTATTCTGGACTGTTTACTGTTCTGCACCCCTAAATGGCAGACTGTAATCAAGACATTTTGAGAAAAACCATGTGCTCTTTCACTTGCTTGTCAAGTGGGAGCCTGGGGACATTGGCAGAGGACAGCCCTTGAGTCAACACAGCACCTCTCCTTGCCTCTGACTGCCTTCCCTCGATACTCCAGCCCCGTGTGCCTTCTCCTTGGCACATATGGGCAGAGAGAGAACTGTACGTAAGACCAGAGGCACCGAGCGAGCTGGGATAGAAGACCACATGGAAGACCAAGACATCTGGGAGACACGTGCTGAGACAGCCCGTTCAGACTCTGCATCTCGCTGCCATTTGCGTTCTACCCCATTCCACCGAGCATGGACCATGAATCCAAATGCAGAACACTACTGGTATCTATCAGAGAGGAGCTTTAAATGGAAGTGAGACACTTTGCCACTTTTTCTCCCCCATTTTACTGCCGAGAGAGCAGTTCTCCAGAAAACGGAAAATATCCAAGGAGTTATTCATGAACAAGGCACTGCCACAGCATCTCCCATGTCCCACCAAAGTGGTGGTGCTGAGGGAGCAAAATAGAGCAGGCAGCACATGAAGCAATTATTTTCTCCTAACCTTCATAGCACAGTTGAATAGCTGAAAAGCTGAGGGTGAGGACTGAAAATAAATAAACAAATAATTGTCACAATAGCCCTGAGGAAGGAATTCAGTAGATATTTCTGGCTGGCACATAATGAGGCTTCTTCTCTGTCGCTGATGGTTTTGCTCTCTGCAGGTTAGCTACAGAAATGTGGGCAGATACCAAGCCTGCTCAGCCTACAGGAAAAAACAACTGGTGTCTAGGAAGTACAGCCAAAATCTCAGTCAAAAATAGTCTGGATCTCAGGATTCACTCCAATGGGAAGAGCAGGCACAGGTCTGTCTCTTGCAGGTGAGCTCCTAGGGAACTGGAAACACAACTGAGAAAGCGCAGCTTACCTGAGAGGCAGCATTCAAGAGACGGAGCCCCTGATTTTCTCCATGCACGCTGTACCAAAAGCTTTGCAGGGAGGCTAAAGCAAGGGGAGAGGAGGAGGCAAATTTTGGCAAGGAACATCCCCTGCTGTGCAAAAGACCTGAGGCTGCGGAAATATTTCCAATCAAAAAAACTAAATTGCAGCCCAAAATCCAAATATGTGTTCAGGGACATGTATTTCCCCCTGATTTTTACTTCTCAGTGGTAAATTTTCTGATAGAGAGTAAAAACTATCTAAAATCTGTGAAGGCACCTACGCACTTTTACATTGACAGGAACACAGAGGACTGGCTAATTATTTGACTTCCATAGCTTTCAGTCAAGGCAGGCTACCAAGTCAGCTCAGAGCTGACTCGGTCCAATGCCCTCCAGTTGCAGAGCTGACGATTTGTTCCTGCTCTGCTTATTTACTTTGGCATAATTAGTTTTTGTGTCGCAACAGACTGGGCCTCTCACCTGCAAGTGCAGCGTTTTATCAGTGGCTACTCCAAAGTTCATGTGTGCCATCTTGCCCTTACCTACCACATCATCAATTCCCCGAAGTAATTTAGAAGAAGACAGATTTTGCCCGTGGTGATCATTTAAGCATTGTACATGTCCCTAATAATTTTCCTTACTAATTTAACTAGTAATGAGGTAAAGTTGCTTTTTTCTTTTTAATAAGGGAACTATGACTTTGGCAACAGTCCAGTCCTCCTTTACGGTAGCTGGCTTCAATGATAGTTTATGTACTTTTGCTGACAGATGAACCACTCTTAAATTCTTTCAAAACTCCTGGATGAATACCATCTGGCCCTATGATTAATTGCATTTTGAAATTGTTCCTCATCTTCATTACCTAAAAAAACGAGAAGCTCTAGAGCAGGTATTTCCCACTTGTCCTCTGCGATGAAGATAAATGCAAGGAATTTGCTTCATTTTGCTGCAATTTCCTTGTTATCCTCAATTGTTCTTTTTCAAAACAGTCAGTGTCATCTGACTGACACATTGGATGGAATGCGTTTTCTTCTCTCACTGCATAATTTATGCAATTAGTAACCTTTTTTTTTCTTTTCTAACCAACTCTGTGGTTGGACAGCTTTTTTGTTCAGTCTGTAAGTAGCAAAGAGTAATACTGAACAGATCATTTGATTTTTCCCCCCATTGACGCTTTTTCTAGCCAATTGCTACTCCAAGGCTGTTGAAACTGCTGCCCCCTCCACAGATTCCTAATCCTGAGGTTCTTGGGAAGATTTTTGCTTTCTTCCCCCTCCCTCCTAATTACAGCCCTTCATACAGTGTACGTTCCTTCCCACTGACTTTACATGATTTTAGCATTTTTTTTTTCTTCCTTTGCTTGCGTAAGAATATGAATCACTCTTTAAAAACATACAATCTAGCACCTTGCAAATGTTTTAGCACACCTTTATAGCAGGAATTTTTAAAAATTACTATTCCAGGGAGTTTACGCGCTGAAAACTACTGGTGCTTCTCTTTACGTAACAGCTAAGCCTGCGGGTCCCAGGCAATTCACGATATGCTATAGAGACACAGACGAGACAGACAGCCCTAGCCTCAGCCAGCAATGAAAATGCAAGTATACATTATGCAGCACCTTTTCAAGAGTTAAACACCTACCAGACTCTATCATACTTCACGTAACACAAGATAATCTAATTTATAATAATACTGTGACAAACTAAACTAATAAGTATATCTTTAATCTCTGCACAGCCACATTTGGAGAAACATCACTGTGGGCACAGTAGGAGTAACATGTAATAAATATTTCACTGGCTCCCTCAGGTAATATTTTTGCCAAGGCAGATGGAGAAACGGTGCAAGTTTACTGCACCATTTCAAACTCAACATCTATTTGGGGAAAATATCTGAGGACTATGTACAAATTTACATCATAAAAATACTAAAAAGCCTCATTCTGAGTGATATACTTAGCTCAGACAGTATTATTGTATTATTGTTGTTGTTATTACTAATAATGACATCAGTATTACAACATTGAAATCATGGTGCGCTTCAAAGTTATGTATATATAAAAAAAAGCTAGTGCCCAGAAACATGATTGGGGTTAAGAATTGATCAGAGCTGGAAATTGCAACCATTACATCCATTCAAAATTAATTCTAAAAATTTCTTTTATGACAGTCTTTTTTCCAAGTGCAGTAGATTGGGATCTGCATAACCCTGGAATGAAAGAAGGTAGTAAAAGACAGTATATTCACTAAGAGTAGGCATCTAGCTGTAATGTTGGCTTCCAGATAAGTTGAACTGGCTTTTCAGTACTGACAGTACTGAACAGTATTATTTCCAATGGCCCCAAAGATTTCCCAGGATTTCTGAAAAACCAGACTACTTAATTGCCACCCATTGCTCTCATAACATCTCTGTTCCCAAACGCCAAAGAGGAGTTTGATGGAGGGATAAGTGTCCACATCAGCCTATTTTCTTTTTTTTCTCTTCTCTTCTCTTCTCTTCCCTTCCCTTCCCTTCCCTTCCCTTCCCTTCCCTTCCCTTACCTTACCTTACCTTACCTTACCTTCCCTTCCCACCAATTGAACATGTGCTTGGAGGACACTCATTGTTGATAGTAGTGAGGAAGGAAAAAGTGTGGACCTCAGCTCTTCCAGGAGGTCGGCAACATTTGCAGGAGTCTGACTTTGTTAATATCTTCCAACCTTATGAAGAAATGGAAACCAGAGTTGGAGCTGAAACCCTGGTGTTTCTCCTCTGGGCTTTTCACAGAACCCAATGCCAAAGTCATTCCCAGAGCATCGCACTGTCTCTGGTAACATGCACAGGGACGATGTCTTAGGAGCCAGGAAATTGTGGAGTATTCTCCCACTTGCTTTTCCACATGGAGGAAGGACTTCATAGCCAGAAAGATATTTCAGCCCTTTCACTGTAGGCACCTGACTTCAGGCATTTATCTTTAAAAAATTCTAGTCCACAGTTCCCAATACCCAAAAGAAGAAAACCTGTATTGAAGAACATTCACCCCTTTCATCTTCAATGCACATATAAACAAGAACGATATATAGCAAGACTGGAGTATTCAAGTTTATCTTGTTTTTGTATTAAAAATATTAATGAGGAAGATATTAGATTATAGTGTTCCCTTTTCCTGCAATAGTAATTCTGATGGAAAGCAATATGGACAGCTTATACTGTCCCTGGGCAAATATTAAATAAACAAAAGGCTCAAATACAATAAGCATTAATATTTCATGAAGTTGGGAAGAGCATCAAGAAAGCTTTTCTTGGTCACTTTACCTAGCACTCTCCCCGTGGGATTGAAAAGAGCATTAATGAGAAGCAGAAAGAAATATCTCAAGCAGCAAAAGTGCACACAGAGTATGAAAATGAACTCCTTTTTGGATCTCTCAGAGGAGCAGGGCTGCGCAGGAGACATTTCAGACGTCTTAGCGGGATGTTTTGAAAAGTTGGGCGGCCGAGTTCTGTTTTGCTTGTAATTTTATTTCCTGTTGCCCACAGACCTTTCCAAAAGCCTGTTTAATAAAAACATTTTACAGATGCTGTTTGAGAATGGCAACAGCTACTCACGATGGGACCGTTGGGGCCAGCAGATAGCTCTCAACATTGTGGCTACCCAAAAGCACTGGGCAGTACCTGCAATGGTTTAACCATCACCTGAAGAGCTGCAGGAAGCCCCTTAAGCTTTCACTGCAGGTTGGAAGGGGTCCTGGGAGCCTCAGAAGGGGGCTGGACCTCCTCACACCAGCATTCTCATGGTCATGGGTGCCATGGGGGTTTACATTTCAAACCTAGAGTGGGAAGTGAGGAAACTTTGCCGCCAGTGCTAGGGGAAGGGGACTCCCAGCTCACTGTGCAGGCATATGTGCTAGCTAGAACTGCAGAGAGAGAGGCTTTTGGACATGTGCCATGGCAAGGGTGCACATGGTGTTAATTTGTGTCACCTCACAAGGGATTTGTTTTACTTGATCTTAGACAATTATAGCACAGACATCTTCATCTGAGCTAGTTGTCTAACTCTCTTAATAGTCAAGGAGAAATAGGCACTCCCGGGGCATAATTCATCTCCTTCTCAGATAGATGTCTCAAACAGAGCAGATGAATCACCCTCTAGAAGCATCTCCAGACTCTCCGTTGTCTCCACAGTCATAAAGGAGGCCAGACAACCCATTCAGATGTAGACTTCTGCTTTGTGGATGTATAAAATTAAGTGAGACTCGTCTCACCTTTTGTGTCTGAATTGCATTAGACGTGCGTATGATTCAATGTAAATGCAATGAAGGACACAATCACCTTCACATAAAACAAAGGAAATAAACTATAATTTTCATCAGCCTACTTTTTATTGACTTGTGCCACAAATAGTTCCAAGTCCATTTAAAATGAAAATCCCAGATACCCACTCTTCCTGAACCAGTCACAGGATCATATATAACATCTTGGTGCATCCTTTTATGCATCCTGTGGCATTTGTGGTTTCCCAGAACATTTATCTGTGTACATTTGTGGTTTCCCAGAGCTTGCATTGTTCCCTCTTCACAGTTCCTCATGCCCCAGCTTGGAGCTCTAATGTGCAGAGCGCATGTGCTCCTGTAGCCAATTTGTTTCTTTTCCATTCTGAAAATCAGTCCTTTAACAGATGTGGAGGGCCATTTATAATTATAATAAAACCACAGTTTTATGGTGACCCTATCTTCTTTAATTACATGTACTTCCTATAGATCTTTCTGATTTCTAGAACATAAAATGTGCTGCATGTGTCTAAACAATGTTGATGACTACTGCCCTATTCCAGTAACATACCACACTATAAAAATTTCTTCAGTCTGCAGCAGAAATGATATTCTGTAGCGCTCTTTTATTTTAATTCAGCTCGGCGTTGCAGAGTAATTCTGTTCCAGGAAAAGGAAGAGTTGGCAATCAGTATGTTTAGACTATCTGTAGACTTTACCCTGAGTTAATTACCAATTAACTCAATGTACTTAGCACAGTTGTAAAGCCTACAATGGACATGCTACATATTTATTTCTGGTTGCAAATTTCTGTTTCTTACCCAAAGCTGATCTTCTAATCTTTTATGTAAATAAGCTTTTTTTTTTATTGTTTTGATAAAGCGGAAAAGGGTGTCCATAGTAGCCTTTATTAAATGTGCTAAATATTCACTGCTAATTGTCGATTAATAACCCAGAGCACTAGAAGTCTACAGTAGGTGTGTCCACTCTGATTTCTCTGGTAAAAGCATATTTTTATTAATTATCAAACAGTACTGTGGTTAGCTCCAGCCACTGCTCTTCAAGCAAGATCAGGGCATGGAAGTGTAGAGCTGTTATTCTTGTATATCAGCTTTTAAGTGGCACAGACCAGAAGTTCCTCACTGTGCTCCAGTGAACAAAGGTACCTGCAATACGTCACATGAGCTCCAGATGTAAATCCAGCTTTCCTTCATTTTCTGGGCCTCTCTTGATCATTTAGAAACAAAACACATTTGAAGACCACTGTGAAGCAAAATGGAAAGATTTCAGAAAATGAAATTAAATTTGAGATGCTCTGGCACAACATAGTAATTCATAAAACTTCCAGGTAATTCAGAAAGTGATTGCAAGAACACGTTTCCCACATGCTACTCACATACATCAGCTCCCAGTGAAGACTTCTGTGTTCACCTTCACCACTGAAACATTTTGAAACTAATTCAGTTTCATCTGCATTTTATACTAGAAATAGAAATTCACTTAGAACAGAGTATTGAATAAGCTTTAATACACTCATTATACCATAACTTTGCCTTTCCTTGATTTTAGCTTTTTAAATTCACATTCTCCTGTAAGAACATTTTACCTGAGGAAAGAAAGAAATTTTAGAAAAAGTATCCAGAAATTAAAAAACGAGTTTAATTAAATAGCCATTTGCAGGTCTTTGTGGTTTGTATTTGAAGAGCAGATTCTTTCCTAAGCACTGAAAGTGCACGTTGTTACATTAATTTAACTAATAGGCGTTAGTTATGACAGCCTGCCTGGTAAAGGTTCTAAGCCAGTGTCATTCCTATAGATTTATACACTTGGAAATGTGCACTTTAAATGAGAATCTTGCTAGTGTCAAAATTAAATTAAACAGAATTAAATCATGTGCCCTATCACAAAGACCTTGGGATTCTTTTCAGAATCAGGTCCAAATTACCATCGTAACTCTAGCCTGACTACTGAAGAAAATTAAAAGGCCGTTCCAAACTCATTATACCCTACTGAAGTTGCCCACTATACAAACGCAGGGCCAAATCCTTAGCTGAGCAAAGTGACCGGTACTGGGGCACTTTGGGACAATTACGCCCACCCTCACAACCTGAAAAGTTCCCACAGCCATGATGCCCTATGGAGAATGGCTCCTCCAAGGACTATGATCATCAGGGGGTCAAGCGCTCACAACAAGATGAGCATCTAAGACCAAACTTCAGATCCACCGAGTCCCCACTCCCAGGGGTCAAACTCCAGACGTAGGAGGATCTAGTGGTGAAGTGCTCTCAGCATTTGTCTGTCCATGTTGAGAGACAAATGCCTTGATGGGTTGATGTCTACCTTGTTGGAAGTACTATAGTCGATTATAGGCTGTCACGTCTTGCATCAGAGCACACCAGTCAGAGCAGCCTTCACAGAAAGTGGAGTAACTGGCAGCTCTGCCTGCTTTAATCCACTAGTCCAGTGGTTTACAGCAGTTCGGTGTGGCACAGCCCAGGTCAGTATACAATGCTAGCTAGGAAAGGCTTTTTGTCCAAGAGGGGAGATGCTACTGCTAACTCATGGATGCCATATTGCCTCGGAGTAAGCCAGCATCCATCAGCTCCCCTGAATTTGGATTCCTGTAGGATTCAGGAGCCAGGAACCAGCGCCTCTCAAAGATTGTCTTTTTGCATTTACGTGGCTCCTGCCTGTGCTGGCTGAGAGCAGCCCACCTGCTGCTTGCTCATCTGTGCCAAGGGCCCTTACCCTACCTTTAAGCTACTGGAAACAGCAGGGCATGAGCAAGCAAATGCAACATCTGTAATACAACAGATGCTGGGAGTTTTCCCAACAAGCATCCTCTTTCAGCTGTAGACAAGCAAATGCCCCAAGAACTCTAAACATCTAACACAAGTCATAGCAAACATACTAGTCTCACAAAATCAAAAAGCTAACAACATTTCCTTATACATGGCGTAAATGTAGGCTGAGGCCCCAGCCCTGTCAGGCTCTCATCAGTCAGAAGTGGGACCACAGCAAGAAAATTTTGGTTCTCACTATTTGTCATGATTGATCTAAAGCCTCCAGTCAATATGGCATTTGTTAAGTGGGGGATGGAAGGTCTGAAGAAGATGAATGTCAAAGTTGCACCATGGAGCATCAATTCAGCCATGTCTGTCTTTGCTGGCTGGACCAAACACAGTGCTGCAGCAACCACAGACTTGTAAGAAATGGTGTTGGAAGTTAACATGAGTGAGACGAGGGCTTACACTTTGGTGAAAAGAAATCCTATCGTGCGTATCTCTGCCTTAAAGATACGTGGCTCATCTCAGGGTGAGATTTAGGGACTCTCTTCATACAGCTGGATCACAGTCATCTCAACCAATCTACGAACCTGCCAAGTATCTGTCATTAATGAGCCTCAGTGATCAAGGGAATAGCCTTGACCTGCCCTGACCTGCCCCTTTGACGTCACAACATGAAAAAAAAGAGGACATAAACAAAAGGAGGCGCAGCTCACAGATTCCCAGATATCACTGAGTTAGCGTAACCCATCCTCTTCCATCCACAGGATCTGTTAGGACTGGGGATGGAGATGGGCCGTGCCAGTGGCAGACCACCCTCTGCCACCCCACAGCTACCCTGGTAGTGGGAAGGGTGCTCTGCAGCTATTGCAGGATGTGATTCTGAGAGATACTCGAAATGCACCAGACACCGAGCTTCTCCCTAGCTTCCTCCAGCTTCCTTCCTGTGTAGCTCAGCATTCCCAAGGATCAGCCCAGTGGTTTTCCACTCCTCTCTCTTCCCTGCACGGAAGGCAAAATACCTATTTCCAACAGATACCTGCTACAATCAGGAACCAGCTTTGTTCAGCTACTGTGCCCAAAAGCAACCTCTTGTCGACCAGTCTCAGAAGTCTCTTTGAAGGCTGGTTTATTGGCTGCCTATGAGAAGATTGAGGCAGAGCAAGTTTTTCCTTTTCTTTGTATTTTTCTTTTAAAGAACTTTTCTTTCTAAGTGATGCTCAAAGGAATTTCTGTTCCTCCATGCAATATTCTTTATGGGAGGGGAAAATATTACAGTTCAGTGTACTGTAGAAAATGTCAGTTATTTTAACAGAATGCAACTTGTACTACTGTGCTTCCAAAACACATACAACAAATAGATGTACGTATAGCACACCTTTATTTGGAAATGAAGTCTAATATTCCAGTTTTCCCCAATGCTGAGGGTTTCCTTACCCATTTTAGTGTAACCAAGGTATGTCAGTATATCTACCTTGTCTCACTTTTAATTTTCATGGATAACTTTGAAAACTGTTTTCCCTGGCAAAGCTTCCATGCACATCTGCATTCAAAACAAGCTCATCTGTGTCCTTCTTCAGGGAAGGGACAGGGTGAAGGGAATGAGGGGTGATACAATAGCTGTCCTGCCAGCACTCAGCAGGGTGACACAAACAATATCAGCAGCCTGCTTAATTCTCTGAAAAGAAGCAGCACGTTCCTGTGGCGGAGCGCCTTATAAGTACTATCCGGCAGGAATCTCTCCCATCTGTGCACACTAAAGGGCCACAGCATGAATAACAGAAGTATTACAATGCTGATTGCATGGCGTAAGCTCTCTACCTGTGCAAACAAGGCAGGATTAAGCCACAGAAGTAGCTGCAGTGACTTGTTAAAGTGATCTGGACTGCCAAGGCAACCCTTGATGATAACAGTTGCATCATCTGAGTAGAAAGCGGGACCAGCCATGGGGCACAGCCATGGGCCTCACACCCTCACCCCAAAATTCCTTACGTGAGATAAACCCCACATGGTGCAAAATAAAGTCTTGCCAGTCGCATGGGGACACTGGTGAAAAGCTAAACCTCTGCTACTTCTGCCAACAGGAACCGAAGCATCCTGCAAGCTTCCTTGGTCCCTAATGAGTGATCATTAATCACTGGGTATTTTCTAAGCACAGTTTAGAGTTTCAATAAATGCCAAATAAAGAATTAACAAGGCCATAATCAAGAAAATGTGTTCCTTGATTTGGGATCACTGCAGCAAGCAGGCTTGAAGCCAGATAAACAGGGTGCTATAGTTCCCAGCCTTTTCTGTGTTCCTGCACATTCTTCCACTGGTTGCTCGAAAGGAGGAAGGCAGACTCACATTCTCACCTCTGTGTTGTTATAGAAGAAAACTGACTTGTCATTGCTTCCCCAGAGGGAGAGGGGAAATGAGGGGAGAGGGGCTCCTGATCCAATTTAAGATGGCGCAAGACCCTCAGCTCAGCCATGTACAATTGTTGGTGCCAGCAAGAGACTCCTTCAGTGGAAGGAAGCCACAGGAGGGAGATGGTTAGGTTAAAGGCACAAAGCACATATCTTTTTTTAAAACTCAAATGAAACAGACCCTTCTCCACCTCAACTTGCAGGTGGTTCCTCCTCTCCCAGTCACCTCCTGCCTGCTCCAGCTTGAATCAGAAGTCCCTGCTCTCTGGGAAGAGGGCAGTACACCAAATCCAGCACTAACTTGCTCCCTGTCTTGTCTCTCCTACCATGGCTATGCTTTATGGACAAACAGGCTGTAGGCAGAAATGGAGCACAATTTCAATAACCCGTTACAAGTGCACAGCAAAAAAAAAACCTAAGCAGTGTAAATTTTGACTTGAGACAAAACATCACCACCACGCGTGCCAAGCAGTAGAAGGTAATGACAGTAACATTGCCCAATCACAACAGTTGGCTGCTGCACAGGCTGATGGCATTATAAATGCACACTAGGAAAAAAACATCAAGCTGAACTGAAACCATCTGGACCCATTAGGCAGCAGCGGCTGGCTGGGGGGTGTGGAGCATGGTTTGAAGGGGAATAATGCAATCACTGGTTTCTTTCTCGATGGCAATTCTCTAAACCACTCTACCCTCTCTTCCCACCAGGAGTCAGTGCCAGCCTATGCTATCCAGGGCAAAGTGCAATTGAAGCAGCAGTCTTTTGCTATGCAACCTACACCTTGCCTAGAAAATAAAAGGATAATAACTGGATCTACCTAATCAATGGGAGAGGGGGAACACAAGCAAAATGCTGTAGCAGAGGCAGTCAACGCCCTGCCAGTGCCCAAGGAGCACCCCCAACATAGTGACACAACTTGACAGCTTTGAGTACATACAGCCTGAGGGGGCTTTAGTGGTCCCGAAAGCTAAGATGAGCTTTCTCCTCACTGTGGACCTCACTCGGATGAATGCATATGATCCTGGCCAGAGAGGAATGTGATTTGCCAGTGTTCATTTATACTGCAGGGTTTTGACACAGAATCAGGTGAGTCACTTAAACTGGATTGCATTCTCCCCAGCGGTGGGTTTTTTCACCACTTGCTGGTGTGACACAACACCCCCAGGCCTGACACATCAAGTGTCACAGTTGAAGCCAGTGGCACTGATCCATGGAGCAAGTGCTGGCAGCTAGGTGTTCCTAATGGTCATTCATTTGCCACACTGAATTCATGGAGATCTGTAATTTCTTCACTCCAGCCAGGTTCTCACTCCCTCCCTAAAAGCCAGCCTGCCTGATCACCAGTCCTGGTCTTACCAGGCTCCCATTGAATTTCAATCCCCCTTTCAGTTCTTTGCCTTCAACTCCTGCCCCATCTTAGCCCACCATTCCTATCAGTTGCCATGCGGCCACGCAGCCCAGGCCCTGGTGGGAGTCCTCCTTCCTCTGCCTTCCCAGGCTCTGCCCCCTCTGGAGCTCTCCAAAGCCCTGCACCCACCTGAAGCCTCACTGAAGCCTCCTGGGGCTGAAATCCCTCTCCTTGCCTGGTGGGTCTCTTTGCCTCCTTTCCTCCTCATGGGATACTCACAGCACCTGCCCCAGCCCAAGTTGCCACCTTCCAGTTTCTGGAAGGTGTTTTTTTAACCTTTTCGTTTTGCCGAGCTGCTTAGGTTTTTTTCCCTTCCCTTTTCTTCCCCCTTATTCCATCCCTTTCCCTCCCTGCTTGGTAGCTTTCATCATCTTTAGACTTGAGCCGAAGAGAGCTCCTTCTGCCCTCCCTGGCTGGGGCACTGGGAGATGCTTCCCCTTATCACACCAGGAGACTGTCTACACCCTCCTTTAGGGGAGCTGTGGCTTCACAGCAGACTTACATACTAGACTATGTATTCAGTCACACAAATGTCCTTTGTTTAGTGTTCGAAATCTTATCAACTGATGTGCACGTCAGTTTACAAATTACTCTGTCCAGCCCTGAAATTAGTTGCAGTAGAAAATGGAGAAAAACTTTGGAAGTGTAAAATCGCATTAGCATTTTTTAAACAAAACTGGTTGCCTCAGAAAATTTCATGGTCAACCTGAAAGAGTTTCCTTAAATACATGTTGCCAAAAAGAAAAATACGTGTATTTTGGGTCAGACCACAAGAACTCAGTATTTTGGGGGGCTGGTTATGAAAGCAAAAACTCCATTAACATTGTTCTGATGAAGTGTACCTTTTCAAGTCATACAGGTGTACATTTGTTTCAAATGCATGGGTAGAGATCTTATTTTTACAAATGATCTAATGTGTGAAAGGCTACACCTACATTTTATTCCATATAGTAGTTAAAATGAAATCAGTCCAAAATGTATCACTTGTATAGTACGTATTTATGTATGACTCTCCCCCCACTATATATCACACCAAGCCTGCAAAGTCTTTAAAATGGATTTTGAAAATGCAGAAGCCTCAGAAAAGAACTGCAAAAATTATTCCAGGGCTAGAGATAATGCTGCACCATAAGGCATTTTAAAAGCTTGCTGGGAAGAAGACACAGATGTCACCAGTGGGATTACAGTATCTAAAGACCTCTGGGGGAAGCTTTTCCAGGTGGGAGAGGACTGTTTAATCTACCAGAGAAAAGTATGTCAAGAAATAATGGTTGGAAGCTGAGGCCTATCAGGAATTAGGCACGTGGTTTTAATAGTAAAGATATTAACCAGTGGGATAAGTGGGGGGAATATTCCAGATTCTCAGCTTCTAGAGGTCTTTAAATTAAGACTCCATGCTTTTCTGGAGACATGATTTAGCCAAACATACATTACCAGGATCACTATAGGAGTATCAAGGTGAGATATATAGACCTGTGACTCCCAGTCATTTTAGTAGCTTATGCCAAGGTCCCTTCTAAACACATAACATTCATGTATTTCTTCTTTGTCAGAATTAAATCTGTAGACAGATTTAGTCTCCCAGGATGTACCTAGATATGCTGAAATGTGGCAAGGATCATGAGATATTCCACATCTTACGAAACGAGCCATGGGATCTCTAATACCTACAGACGGTCTGACCAGCAGCTTTACACCTTGTTCAGCAGCACTGTATCCTGATGTCATGCTGAGGGACAAGTATTACACTGCCTCTGACCAGAATATCATCAACTGAATTCCTAATATCATTTAGCGCAGCACCAGAGGCATTTGTGGAACAGTTTGATCCAGCAACACGCCAGTTACACTGGGCATCTGTCTACCCCATGAGATCTTGAAGGAGTCATGGGCAAGGTGCCGTGGGAGTCACTTTATCTTTTTTATTATTCCACCCATATTTGAGAAAAAGGAGATATTCCCCTCCTAAGTGGAGGGCAGAAGGAAAAGAGGTACAGAGAGGGAAAATCCTAGGATGGAGCTGGATTTTTCAGCATCATTCACAGTACTGCAACACCTTTGTTCTCCATCCAGACTTGTCAGCTGCAGACCTCACCAAGCGCATGGATGTGGCACTTCCATATCAACACTGCCTTTAGATAGGGACAACAGAGGGCAGCCTCCCAGCACAGCTCCATGGCAGCTGGCAGAGCCATCTTGATTTGGCCCTCCAGCCCAGCGTTCAGAGGGAGAGAGCTGGTTGACGTCCCTGAACTGGACAGAAAATAGAGACCCCCCCACTTCCAGGGGCTTTCTGCCTCAAAGAGCCTCTGTTCTAAGAAGTTCATAAAGGGGCTGATAAAGTTAAAAGATATTATTTGTATGTTTTATGCTGCCAGTTCTCCTTGATTGCTCTTGATGTGCAATTCTTTAATATTTACCCACGTTTTTATTGGGTAGATGACCTACCACTCAAGTTGGTGGTATGATTTTTGTCAGCCATTTTATTTAAGAAAAAATGCTCATTGTTTTATTAAAGGGTCATTCATTTCTCAGAAAATACAGTTTTCTACATGAGATACTCCCTCCTGTGATTCAGTAACATGGAAATAAACACTCTGTAATTGTCCAGAGACAAACTGCCTTCTAGAAATGAACTTCCCCACATTTCATTCAGGCAGTCGATAGTTTAATACTAAACCAATTAAAAGAAATATGCAGCTACATGAATAGGATATTAATTTCCTCGTCAGAAGTGGAAATGAGTGGGTACTTAGATTCCCACAGGGAAGGCAACTCCACCAAGCAGCAGCATAATCTACAAAGGCTGCAGTACCAAATGAGGGATTCACCATGCACAACCGGATCATTATGCTGTGTGGATATTAATGTTACAGCCAAAGCCTCATCCACTCTGTAGTAGCCCCAGGTTATATCGAGAAAATAAAGCAAGGTGATCCCCTTACAAAAAAAAAAAAAAAAGAAACCCACATTTCCACATTTTCCCCCTTGCAGTTTGTAAGATTGGTATGAATGTGAACATTACTGTGCCAAAGTCTCTCTCACTTAAATTGTCATTCCAAATCAATTCCAAGTATAAAAGAAGCACTTCCACTGCACTGATCTGCTCAAAACCCTATTTCCTATTGCATCCAATAGCAAAACAGAACATTTCATCCACTTTCAGCAACTTTTTTGATTGCAGATTAGCCACAGAAAAGTGAGACAACGATATTAGTTATCTCCATGCGTCGGGACAGTACATGGTGGTACCTACGCAGGGTCAGAAGCAAATTCAGCTGAAGTCAGCTGAAAAAGTTCCCGTGGTCTGAAGTGGGACTGGACCATCTACGGATGCGAGCTAGTGGGGCAGAAGCCATTTCCTACCCACCACTCAAACCCCCCGTGTGATGGCCCAGCCAAGAAGAGAAGGATGGAGCAGAGTCATTGGCTCATCAGCCCTCCCGTAGATACACTAATGAATACTTCCACACATTGAGAACTAAACATAGTCTAATTAGCATGAGAAACAGATCTACAACAGATAAAGCACAAGGAATGATACAAAATACAAGGTAACAAAGTGAAGAAGCAATAATACTGATGGGAACCTTTGCCAGAGTTTTGTAATTTTATTTGGTTCTTTAAATGCTGCACAGTCCAAGCAGCCAAAACTCCTATTTAGAGTGTTGTATATCAAAACTGAGCAGGACACCCAGAGAGAGCCTTTAATCTATTTTTAAGTTGCAATTATCTAGTCCTCATAGAACAATTTGTCATATGTCACCAAATAAACAACACTCGAGGGCATTTAAGTTTCTTAAAACCACAGCAGCAGCTTTCCCAGATGTTCCTAGGTCTCTACACGTTATTACAGTGGTCTTCAACAGGTTCAAGGATTCCCAACGAGGTTTTGTGTAATTTTTATATTCATATAATATGAAATATTATCAACACACATTGTCAACTTCCATATGTCAACAATTTACTCTACCGTTAGGTGTTCCATCCAAGCAAGATCAGACCAGATGAGTAATTCAGGGGATTTGTCAAGGGGAAAGAGAGCGAGAGAGATTCCACCCAGCCGAGGATCCCCAAGCCTTCCCAGCCCCATCATGTCCCACTTTCCCCCAGAAATCGCAAGAAAACTCAGTTTTGTCAATGGCAGCAGTACATTTCTTTGTTCCTCGTGGATTAAATACTAACCTTAAATTTTACCCTCAAACACCCTGACCCACCTCTCTCTTCCTGGTGACAGCTCAGCACCGGAGGGCGAAAGTGGGGACAAAATGGCTTTCATTTCAGCTGTAAACCTAAAAAGTCTCTCCTTTGGCTTCTGGGACATTCATAGGTGGGCTAGCTATTTCTTTCAATACCAAGTCAAGCAAAAAGGATCATCTATATCATTCAAAAGGCCACCGCAAACATGCTGGCCATTTTCTGTTTTCAAATTGTCCAGCAGCATACCACAGTATCTGCAGTGTAAAGTAGTCTCAATAGCCTCTGCGGAGAATTTTTATCTCGAGCTGATCAACAAAATATTTTGCAAGTTTTGAACAACTTCAACTAAAAGCATTTTGGTTTACGAATAATCAAACAATGTGTGTTTGTTGTGTGACTGTGAATATAATGCATTGCTTTCCTTGCAAAACCTACTGTGGATCTGAAAAAACAAAGATATCATCATTTTCAATATTTGCTATGTTTTTCAATTTCCACGAATACTGTTGCCAACAAACCACTTTGCAAAAACATTTGTATAAACAAGAAAGGGAGTAAGTGTGAGTACAGTAGAAGTCTCTTAAAAATGTGAATGAATATTCACCCCCTTCCCTTGTAGTTCCCAGGCTCCTATCAGTTTAGCACTGTTGTAAGTACGATCCTGAAAGCAGTTTGCTGGCTAGAGATAGCTATTGATTCAAACTAGTGCACTTTCACATTGTCATCTTGTTACATTAGCTGGTGAAATCTCACTCGTCACAATGGGGGAGGAAAGGAGAGAAAATCCAAGGCAGACAGAAGCATCCTTAAAGGGTTTATCAGTAGGGATTTAACATAACCTCTTCCTCCAATATACAGACAGATTTTCTAGGTTCGTTTTCCCTGTAAGTTTCCACTCCACAGAGCAAATCCAGTCCCATCAAAAGCCAACGTCTAATCATCTCAATGCAGAAGCCTCTGGAAGTGCCAAGTGCTTTTTGGCTCCCTCCACCATCCTGCAATAGTCCACGTTGTTACCCATCTGCCCGCCATTGAAAACAGACCCAGCATCATTTCCCACAACAAAACTGTGAAGACATACAGGGTCTTGCTCGACTATCTCAATTAATGAAAAGCTATTAGTTTGAATGCAGGTTGGTAATTGTTCTAGCCCTGCAGGAAATGCCATTAAAATAATTTTTACAGAACTCTTCTAATAACTAGCTATTCCTGTAGTGCAATTGCTTTTAAATCTCATGAGGCTAATGTGTAATACATGACTGTTCCAGTTCACAGCTCTCAGCACTCAGAGGACATATATCAGGCTTCAAGTTGTTAATTTGTTATGGTAATCAATACCTTATTCTTTTTAACCACAGAGACAAACTCATTTGCTCTTTTCAGTTTGATATTGGATTACGAATGATTTACATCCATAACTACTGTAAATGCCACATGACACTTAACAGCATCAGCTAGGGATTTATGACTTGCTTTTCAGTGGGTTTTCAACAGAATTTGTGTGCAAGTTGCCAGATGACAGAGGCGGAGCATTAGCAGTATTTGATGGTTTGGGACCATTGTTCAGAGAAGATCCCATAGATGACCATATATGGATAAATATTCACATTTTTTATAAAAGCTGATATTAAATCAGTCAGTCATTTACATTTTACTAGCGAGCATCCATGTGTGCTACAAGAACACCAAGCAAATGTTTGGAACTTAGCAGTCGTATTACATCTATCAACACCTTTCTGTTGCGCAGGAACATAAGTAAATCTGATAAACACGGCTGCTAAATAGATTTGTGTCAGCTATAAATGGGCTTTTCAGAGTATAATTTCTTGAAGGATTTCCCAGGCGTTATGCCCAGTTATAAATTATATGTAATCCAAAATGTAATCCAGAAGGAAAAGAGGAACTGGAAATTTCAGCGTTCTTCTCCCTGTGGTTGTAACTTGATCTCACATCATCTCTTAGGTCCTCCTTAGGCCACCAGATCAATGCTTTGCACATTTAAAGAGCATCCTGCAGACAGACATAAAGGCCCATGAATATAGATTTGTTTACAGGATTGGTTTTTGATGATATTTAAGGTATATTAATTTTTTAATATTTTAAAAGGTTAGAATGACATTTCTCCCTTCAATTATTTCCTGGAGGTTCTCTGTCATTTCTTGGAAGCTTGATTCCTTCTTGTGAATCCTCTTTTATGTATAGTTTTTAATTGC
This sequence comes from Chionis minor, assembly GCA_013398295.1. NCBI lineage: Eukaryota > Metazoa > Chordata > Aves > Charadriiformes > Chionidae > Chionis > Chionis minor. The sequence goes on from VZSF01008377.1 coordinate 423,836, forward strand.
TTTTTATTTCCTCAGCACCACAGGCTTCCCCACCCATTCCTTTTAAATGATAGTTTATTACCAAGTGCCATGGTCACACTTCAATATTTCATCTGGGTGACACTAAACTGAAGTGGCTTAGTTTATAGGCCATGAAATTTTGATGAGTCTTAGTTAATTTTGCATGAAGATCAAGAAGCCAGGGCAGCAAAAGTCATTCATGGAAAGTGCTTTCTCTGTGGAAGAACACTTGTAAGATGAACTCGTTCCTTGACTGAAACTCTTTCTAATTACATTAACCATATTGTCCCTCTAAGCTCCCACCATTACTAAGATTGTTATTTCATTTCCTGAGTCCCACGCACTTTCTGACTGATGGATCCCATATTATGGCTGTATCTATCTCCAGCATATTTCAGCCTGATGTCTTTAACTAGACCATAGATATTGAAACATATGAACCTTTTATTTTGCTAATAGTCCAAAAGAGAGTGCTTTGGCATAAGATCAGTCACTACTTGTCTAATGTAAATGGCCCTCATAAAGCACTGGTTCAGTCATTTATTTCAAAAATTCTCATTGCTGTTTTGTTTGTGATAAGTATGTACTCAGAGCATTTCCAGAACAACTTGACATGCACCAAAATATAAAAGCATTTGTGAGAGTTCAATCAGCCTGCACTTGGAACATGAAAAACCTCAAGGGAGCAGACTTTGCCTTCTGCCTTAAGAGTGAGCTCTGAGCTCTGTCAGAGCACAGCAAGAGCTTTCTACAGTAAGAGCTGTAGACCATTGACACTTCAAACGCTAAATCCCAGCCTTCAAACCTGAGCTGAAATGTCCCTTATTTCACCTGTTAAATTGGGAAAAAGAGAGGTAGGCCTCCTCTACAAGCAACAATACTCCAACCACGTTCAGCATCAAATCACTACATTGAACAATGTCTTAAAGTTATCTGGAAGGGAGGTCTCTCTAAGCAGAATCAAGGCAAAAAGTTACTACCTGACTCTTATCGCTGAACAGAGCTATCTGGATTTAAAGAAACATGATTCACAAATGTATTTGTACATTTAGCCCTTCAGTTTAGCTAGCTACTATTTCTAGGTCTTGCTAAACAGCAATCTTCTCAAATCCCATGGAAATTCAAAGCCCTTTGCAGCTTACTCCTTCCCTACTATCTCTGCATCAGTAGCTGTATCTTACTACCACCCAGTCCAAGATAGTAATTTTATTTTCCACTTGCATTTTCAAATAAGCACCCTCTATGCTTTCTATTGCTGCTAGGAAAAAAAGCCAATAAAAGACATTGCTCATAAGCCTCCTTGAAGCCCTCTCTTGCCTGGTGTCTACAAAAATATTTCAACAGTTGAGCTCTTGGTGTGCTGAGATCACTGCATCACGCTGAGCTACTTTGCCTCCCTGTTTCCCTGTGCTCCTGTATATGCTATCAGCATCAGTTGTCTCCCACCTTAGCCTTGGATTGTAAACTCCTTCTTCCAATTGCAAGCTCCTTCTTACCAATTTGTGCAATACCTAGCAGAGTGGGTCTTGGCCTACGACTAAGTATGAGTAGCAGCAGCAATTACTAAAACTCTAGCGTTTTCACAGGCTTCACTACAAATTAATATTTAACAAAAAAAAAATCATACAGACAATTCGGTGTTCACAACAGAAAATCTATGCTTAGAGAAAACAGCCATCACACCATGTCAGTCTTATTCTGAAGGGCAGATTTTCAGATTACATAGAACAGCATAACAACATTGGTGTCAGTAGAATTTTGATGATTGATACCAAGAACAAATCTGTCAGTCTTTGAGTAAAATTTACATGATGCATAGGTCTTTTTCATAAGGATTTACTGAGCTCAAAATGTTGTTAACAGTTTTCAAAGGGCTTTCATGTCATAGCTTTTAAGCCAGCAAGATCTCAGTAATCCCATGAGAGAAATAAACAGTCATATGACCAAAGCACCCATGCAACTTTTTAAAATGAAGCATTTCTAAACAACCTCACAAGTCAAAGTTACTCATCCGAACTAATCCATGAGGAAATGCAGATGCAAAATCTGTTCTGAACCAATTTGAGCAGTACTCACATAAGTCTACCACCCACATCCTGCTTAGTCAAATCTTCTAAGCGTTCTTCAGCACTAAAGATGGTGTTGTCCAATTTTTTGGAAGATTATTGATGTATGGCTAAACATTAAAAAGACAGCCTAGAAAAAAAAAAAAACAAACAGTTGTGAGTCCATGTATCAACAGAGAGACTTGCAACTACCTCTGACTGTCTGGAAACAGCAAATAGTCCCACGGAGAAAGAGGACTCCAAACCACATCAACAGAAAGACCAGAAATCTTCTGTCCTTTCTATGTCCCTTACTGCTTCTAGGAATCTACCAACATCCCTAATGATTTGATGAACTTCTACCCATTGCAGACTCCATACAGAACCATCCCAAGGTCAGGAAAGTTGAGAAATACACCTGCCAAACAGAGCACAGAGAATTTTGCTACTCTGATTGCCTTCAAATACATTGGAATGGCAAAGCAAAAAAAATCAGGTCAAAAAAACCCATTTGCTTCAGATTATTTTTTGCAAGGTTTCAAGGAAGCAATGGAGAAACCAAAGCAGAGATTTATCTACCCCTAGCAGAGCCACCAGCAACCCAGCATGGATTTGCGGTCCATCATATTTAATGTTCTTGAGTGATCCAAAGGAATTAGTATTGATTTTTCTATATATTTGTCCCTCGCCAAGATGCAATCACTTATTAATAATACCAGAATTGCTATTCTAAGAGGTATTGGGTCTGCAATTTTTTGGTTTAGTTTGGTTTGGGTTTTTTTTAGTTTTCATGCGTGTCTCTCTATTAGCATGTCATTATCAGGGTCAAAGTTCTGAGAGCACATGTGTACTAAAACTTGCTTAGTACTTTCTGCAGCCAGGAATTATATCCCTACCTACCTAATTAGAAAACCTGTCTCTCTACCTTTTCCCAAATCATGGCTTCATTAGCCAATGTGTAGGATTATTTCTGACAGATAAGTAACACCTCATTTGTACAGAATGGCACATCAGACTGTTTCTACCAATATTCATTTTTTGACCTCCCAGGAACATATTACTTTTCCAGCACTTTCCTTCATTCAACACTAATTTTTTAAAATTCGTTATTTGTTAAGAAAATACTACTACTATTGCAGAGATCTTGCAAAGTCTCATTACAGTAAGGCAAAATGCAAAGCTTGTGCATTGACACCAGCTGTCGGCTCAGCACTTAGTGAAAATGTTAAGAGACAGAGCCAAGGATTAATTTGAAAGCGTAATCTCATATATATCATGATGAATCATATCTTGAAACTTCTTACCTTAACTAGCCTAGAAGGGTGATTGTGACTGAGTTGTAAGCGAGATGTCTGTCCCATTTTAGAAAGTAACTACATAGCATGTGGCAGATTTATGTGCTGGAAGAGTCAAAATTTACTAGCAGCTCTTAAAGATGGTGTGAATATATATTAATTAGCAAAGTTATAGTGGCATCATTGGTAAATTTCTATTTACAGAACTACAGATATAGTAGAGATATAGTACTATAGGAAGCCACATAGACATAGGCAAGAAAGCCAGATAAAAGCTCTACTGGTAATCAGAATTTCTGGTTTAAGTTCAGAACAATACTTTTGCTTCCTAAAAGTTACAGAGTGAAATCCCAGATATACTTTTTTGGCCATAAAGGTCAGTAATGCTAGGACAACACCGTAAAGGTACATCCAGCATCATCATAAAGCATAAGACCTACCTGCAAGCTCCAAATGGCATCAAGGCATGCATATATATGATCGGACCCTTTTAGTTTTGATTAACATATATCCCCTAAAATGAACATCACTGAAGAGAGGTAACTGTTGTGTGTCCCATACCCCTTGCATCTGTGTTATACCTAGTATTCATGAAAGGTTACTGTATTGGGTTTGCATGGCAAGGTTTGGGGGGAGGAGTGGGGGGTGCTACAGGGGTAGCTTCTGTGAGAAGCTTCTGGAAGCCTCCCACGTGTCTGACAGAGCCAGTGCCACCCGGCTCCAAGACGGACCCGCCACTGGCCAAGGCTGAGCCCATTAGCGATGGTGGTCACACCTCTGGGAGAACATATTTAAGAAGAGGAAAAAATAAGCGTTAACTATAGGAGTGAGAGAAACAACTCTGCAGACACCTCCTGAAGGAGGGGGATGAGGTGCTCCAGGTACCAGAGCAAAGACTCCCCCGCAGCCCATGGAGAAGACCATGGTGAGTCAGGATGTCTTCCTGCAACCCATGGAGGTCCATGGAGGTGCAGATATTCACCCTGCAGACCATGGAGGATCCCATGCCAGGGCAGGTGGATGCCCAAAGGAGGCTGTGATCCCGCAGGAAGCCCATGCTGGAGCAGGGTCCTGACGGGATGCACACTAGAGCAGTCTTTTTCTGAAGGGCTGCACCCCATGGAAGGATTCCCATTGGAGAAGCTCGTAGACAACTTTTTTTCGTTCATAGACAACGTTTGCCATAGGTGTGATGCCACACTGGAGCGGGGGAAGAGTGTGAGGAGTCCTCCCCCTGAGGAGGAAGGAACAGCAGAAACTGACTTTAACACCTATTCCCCATCCCGTTGCACTGGTTGGGGGGAGGAGGTAGAGAAAACCGGGAGTGAAGTTGAGAAGTTGAGCCCAGGAAGAAAGGAGGGGAGGGAGGAAGGTGTTTTAAGATTTAGGGTTTATTTCTCATTACCGTACTCTGATTGGATTGGTAATAAATTAAATTAATTTTCCCCAAGTCGAGTCTGTTTTGCCTGTGAAGGTAATTGCTGAGTGATCTCCCTGTCCTCTTCTTGACCCAGGAGCCTTTCTTGTATTTTCTCTCCCCGTGTCCACCTGAGGAAGGAGAGTGATAGAGCATCTTTGGTGGGCACCTAGCATCCAGCCAGGGTCAACCCACAATAGTTAGGAAAAAAAAAAAAAAAAGGCAGTCTAAACTTTTTTTCTAAAAACAAACCTTTATGACAAGCCTTGTAACGAACGTTACATTTATAGATGCATAGTCACATTGCAATTGAGGAAGAAAAAAGTATGAAAAGCTTCTCTATAGATCTTAAATGCAGACCAGATTAAGCTAAAAGGTAGATCAGAAGAAAAAAAAAATAGAAGGGGGATGCGCGTTAGAAGTTTTCAGAAATTATTTCCCCTCTCACCTGTATTCAGCAGCAGAGACAACAAACAACTTTGCCTGCAGTGTGAAGGGGAAGCGATACAGAGAAGACCCACCCGAGGTGCAGTTCTGAAACAGGGCTCTGGGACAGACATGTCTCTTCCGCTTCCACAAAGAAATCCTGTGAGACAGATGGAGCAATCTGTGGCTGTGAAGTATATTTGAAGTTTGCATTTATTTATTTTTTCATATTTCTGTTTTGTAACTTTGTTGCCAGTAAATCACCAAGAACTTAGCCCTTGGCTTTACTAATTTTTCTCCAAAAGCACGTCTAGTGCTCAAAGTGACTCAGATGATTCTAAAAAAAAAATGAGGTGTTTTTACCTCCATGGAGATAACACACCTAAGCAAAGCAGTCTTCCAGATAGCTAGGAGCCAAGACGACTTCAGGACTTCCAGGAGCTGGTCTGTTTCCAACCACGTTCCCTTTGCGAGCTGATATTGTGAAATAGCAGGATGGAACGAGTGATGTCCCTTGGGGGTATTACCCTGACACTCCCCCTCCTTGCAAAGAAGCAGGTGGTAAAAAGACAAGGCATGATTTCAAGAAATTCCATATCATTGCTGAGTGTTATATCTCCTAGTATTTCTGTGAGTGAGAGGCATCCTACCCTTATCATATCTTAGTCCTTATGTTGCCTTTTCGCCTTTTCAAATCTTTTTAAATTCCTGTCAACAAGCTGCTTTCCCTCAGTCTCCTGTGCTTGGGATAGAACTGAGAGAGTCTGTACTTGCCCCTCCGCTTTCTTTTCCCTTTCCGAGGAGGTGAGCAAGGCAATAGGATCGGATGCCTCCAGCCCCGCAGCTGGATGCAGCAGCAGAAAAGCAGCGTTTTGTCCTCCATCACAATTCAGAAGAATTCAGTGAATAGATTGTACCTGATTTCTTACTGTGTTTATGAGATACTGAGACAGAAAGCCTTCAAATCCATCAGAAAAGAAAAAATAAAACCAACCACATGGGCAGGTGCAATAAAGGCAGTAAGAATTCACCCTGTTAAACTGAGCATCTACAACTCGCCACCTTCCCTACAAGCTTCGGATAATCAGCATTTTGCACGCTCAGGTTCTTAAAGACTTGCTTGCTTCCATTAGGTTGGGAAATATAGGTTTTAGGCACAGCAGAAGTTTGTTGCACAAGGACAAAGAGTGACCTGTGTGGGAAATGAAATTTTCTTTCAGTTTGGTTTGATGTACAAGTAGGAGCTCTGAGACCTTCAACCCTTGAAGACATAAGCAAATTAGGCTCCTACTGCAAGGTGCAATTCCACAGTTGTCATTTTTCCTTTCCCTAAATAAACACCAAGTGACAGGTACATTTAGAATAAAAGGGGGAAAAGCCTACTGTAATTTAGAAACTGAACAACTCGAACAATCCTCCCTGTGGGGAGAGAGGATAGGAGCAAGAACAAACTTCCAGTAACAAGGGTTAGTTCAGTGTTAGAGTACATCCAATGGACTTCTGGAAAACCCTTCATTACTACATCCTGACACCAGGAAATACAGTAGGGTAGGGTAGAGTAGGACAGGACAGGACAGGACAGGATAATTTCCTGTTGAGAAAGCAGATGACTATCTTCCCTTCCAGAGTTTTACATGATTAACATTATCTGGGGCTTGGGAAAATCTATTAAAAAGCTCACTCAAGTTCAAAAAATACAGGATGAGTAATTTCTCTCAACTACACATATCAGAAAGATCTTTGGGCACTCAGATAAATCTGAGGTCATGTTCATTTAAGAATATTAATTACACAGCACATCTAATAGCCATATTATATAACTACATCCAAAATGGTGAGGATCTCAGTTCAATATTAAGGGTTAAATTTACAGTTTTCACAACTGAAAGATAACCATGAGGTTTAAATAAGAATATCAATATAATATTCAGTGTTTCTAATTAGAAAGAATTATTTTTTAAAAAAACTGATTAACAGTTGTTAAATGAACTGTTAAATTAACTAATAAAATTACAAAACTTAGCATAACTCTGAGATTTCTGATTTCAATGCTTTTTTCCATGGCTAAACCAATTCTTTCTACTTTGCCTCATCCATCTGGGCCCCTGCTGGGAAATGTCATTAATGTTTCAGACCCCACTGAGTAGCAATAGTGCTACTTGCTGAACGGAGATAATTGAAACAGGGACAGGTATTTCTAAAAGTGTTTTCAGAATTCCTTAGAGACACATGTACAAATCTGGTAAATATTATTTAGCTTCCTGCAGAAACAGCTGCAGTAGGAGGGGAGATATCGGTGCTGCTGCTGCTCCTTTGTTTCTGGAGTACGACACAATACTTTGTTCTGTTTTCTACCAGGTTTCCAAGGCTTAGTCAGAGGCCAAAGCTGCTCTTGTTTGCACCCTGAAAGACACTCAACCTCCTGAAGAAGGAAAGCAATTTTATAAAAAGGAAACATGTATTATTTATTCCGCCGCTCTCTCTTTCCAAAGAGAGTATCCTTGATCCCGCTGACGTGCACGCGCTCTCCGGTGTAACAATCTCCTGGCCAGCACTTCTGAAAGCAGTAACTCAATAACCGGTGTCTGAAAGACAGAAGTTTGGGCAAATGCTGATGTGCAGGACCACAGCAGCTGGCACGGCCAGGCTCACCATGCGTTTGCCACTGCAGGTTGGTCACAGAGCCTCACCCCACCACCGCAAGTGAACCCCAACTGTTTCCAGGGAGGCTACAGCGTGATTTTAGAGCATTTTGGGGGCTTCAGGGCAACTGTCCACGCAAAGTCTTCCCCTGTGGCAAAGGTGGGATGCGCCTCTGTGTCCAAAAGAGGTAAGTTAGTTCACAGGGGTAAGAGCACATGCACTGTTTGTCACACGGGGTCCTGCTCACGTGTCAGTACCACAAAGGTAATGGGAAATTGAGTGAAAGCAGAGTGCAAATGCAAGAGTGGTCTACAGAGAGAAGAGTATTTTCTATCAAGCATCTATTTAGACAGGCAGCACTTGTCATTTTCACATGGCTCGGAAGAGCCAGGAAAAGCAGATGCAGGAGCCGTGGAGCTTTCCAGAGACTGAAGGAAGCCCCTATACACACTGCAGTGTATATACCCTTCTCGGGAGCCCGCTCCTGAGAACAGCCAACAGGCCTTTGTAGCAGACCCTCTTCAGCAGGAGGTCACTTCGGAGGAACATAGGTGCAGCAGTAGGTGCAATCAAGCTCCCATCTGTCCAAGCCCTAGCTCCGTCTCCCTTGTTTATGAGAGACTATTTTCTTGTTTTGCGGGTATAAAGCAGCACCCTTGGTCTGTAAGGCATTATAAGCTGCAAATGACTTGCAAAGAACATGCACACACATGCGCTCCAACCACATAGTACAGCAAGGCACAAATAATTTTTAATTGACTGAAGCAGGCATTGGCTAAAGGGGTGAGAAAGTCTGCGCTTCACTACGGAGGGGCTAGGGAATGGTCCCGCCTGTCTCCTGACAGCACCAGTGAGAGGTTTGCAGAGAAAGCCCCAGTAGAAAGAATGTTTTTTTACACTGCAGGTGGTTTCCAAATGACTAACTCCAACACTGGAAACAGCTCGGGTACGGCAGCACTGAGCTGTGAAGCCCAGTTTGTCCTGCTTCACAGCAGCTTCCTGCATAAACAAGCTCTTTCTTTCACACGTCTTCTTACTCTTTCCAAATCCCGTCACACTGCAATGCAAAGGAGACTGAATTCTGGGTATTTATTTTTACCAAAACTGTTCTCATTTCTCCTTATGTATTTCCACTGAAAATATCCCAGCCGGGTGTAGTGACAGCATCTGAAATGTGATAAGACATCAGAGACATGAAAGAGATCAGCACTTAGCCTACTTGGAGGGGGTGAAAGGGGGGCGGGGGGTGGTGTGTTTTTATCTCTTCCCTGACATCATGTTGCTGGGTGAAGTGAGAAGCTTTCCAGGTCCGGTGGGGGGTGGTCCCAGCATTCAGGAGCCAGAATCACAGGCTCTCCCTGCAGCCTCGGGCTGTTTAAGGCTGGGGGGTGCCACCTTGGGCTCTTTAAGGCTGGGGCACCTCACCTTGGGCTCTGGCTGGGGCTGTGAACCTGCGAGCACCAGCCAGGGAACCTTCAGCCCTCTGAAAGCCATGGCCAGCCCCAGCACATGGCATGGAGGCATGGAGGTGGAGAAGCTGGTGAGGGATCTAGAGCACAAGTCTTATGGGAGCAGCTGAGGGAACTGGGGTTGTTTAGCCTGGAGAAAAGGAGGCTGAGGGGAGACCTTATCGCTGTCTAAAACTACCTGAAAGGAGGTTGTAGAGAGGTGGGGGTCAGTCTCTTCTCCCAAGCAACAAGCAATAGGACAAGAGGAAACGGCCTCAAGTTGTGCCAGGGGAGGTTTAGACTTTATATTAGGAAAAATTTCTTCACAGAAAGGGTTATCAGACATTGGACCAGGCTGCCCAGGGAGGCGATGGAATGACCATCCCTGGAGGTATTTAAAAGACGGGTAGGGGTGGTGCTGAGGGACATGGTTTAGTGGTGGTTTTGCCAGTGTTAGGTTGACGGTTGGACTTGATGATCTTAAAGGTCCCTTCCAACTTAGGTGATTCTAAGATTCTCTGATTCTATGACTGACAATCACTTCCAAGTCTTCCAGCTCCTCTCCTCCTGTCAAGGGCTTGAAATGCCACCACTCCTCTCAGGCAAGTGACTTGATCTGTAATCAGCCCCTGCTGAAGTGGTGGAGGGTCAAGGGGCAGGAAGGATATGAGAGAAGGAAGGGAAGTGTCTTCAGCTGGGCCGTGGAGATGAGTGGATGTTGGATCCTTTAAAGTTAATTGAGGATCTTGGAGAAGTGGAAGAATTGGAGTACTTCATTTGTCCAAAGAAGCAATGTACAGCCCTTGGAAAACACAAGGCTACAGAAATGCTTCACTGGATTGTGCTTGGACTTAACCCAAAGCTGACATTACTGTGACTAATTCCACTCCTTTCTCCCCTTCCCCCTCATACCCTCAAAACACGGCTAATTTTAGCAAGGAATTCATGCTCCTTAGGTGCAGCAAGGATCTCTGAAGTTTTTTTAATGATTATGCCACTGATGCGCTGTGTCAGAGTTAGTCCCAAAGAAAATCACACAGGTCTGCAAACCTAAATATGATATGACATGGTATGCTCCTGGGTTTCCACTTAAAGTGAACCACTATATCCCACAGCTGAACCACTGTATTAGTTGACTCCATCACTCTCAACAGCCTGAAGTTTACTTCACAACCTGAATGCGAACTAATCTCACTTTACGTAGACACAGAAATCACGATACATTTCTTGGCAGTAAATAAGATGGCTGCATTTCCACAAGGAATTGTTCTGGGATTCTCAACCCATCACGTGAACCATATTTTAAAAGAATCACCTTGCTGTTAAAGCAGCTTCAGTAATGATACAGAGCTAAGCAAAAAGTGTGTAGTCACCTGTTGGGGGCGGGGGTTGGCTAGAAAGAGCTAGTCAAATCTTTGCTCAAAATAGATGTGTATTATCTCCACTTATATGCCCTTTTCTTTGACTGCATCAGTGATCTTTAAGCAAAACTGAGAAGCATCTAGAACCAAAAAAACTATCAAATTGTAAAGAACCACAGCACTTTCCTGTGTATTTGAAGTGCAGCTTCTAACGAGAGGCTAAGGAAGTAAGCTTCACCAAAACTTCAGGTAAAAAATGTCATTGTTTTAAAATTGATATTACATAAAATATGTTCTTTTTGATTTGTATGCCCATGCAATATTTTAAAATGAAACACTTCAAATTGTAGTTTAAAAGTTTATTACACATTTTCAGTCCTACATGGCTACCCCTGTGACAAGTTATCCCTGGGCAAAAAGTAAACAGAATAGAGTATTTCTACAACAATACTACAATATTTCTACATTACAATAAATTAATCAGATCAGTACATATGACTTGAGTACCATTATCAGCAGAACAAAAAAAAAAGTGAAAATTATCGAAACAAAATACAAGTGAAAGTACAAAATAGAAAAACACATTTCTAGGCTTTGAAATTAGAATTACAAATTTGCCCCCCACCCAAAAATTTTCTGAAAGGTGACATTTTGAAAACCCTGGATTTTGTTCTGAAGCCAAACAAGAATGAATTTCAAATTGTGCGCATTTTGAAAGTGGAAAATGCGGCATCTTCCCTGACAGCAGCAGCTTCGTCTACGTCATCAATGTGAACTGAAGTGCGACTCAGAGAGCTTGAGGTTTCATAGACCAATAGGTGAAAGGCAAGTTTTAATCAAGAGGATTTCTCCAACTTAAAGGGAAATTCTCAGACTTTTTGGCAGACTTCAGACACTCTCAGATGACAAAGGCAGGGGAATCCATATGCTCTTTTTCTGTGACATAATTTGCACTTGTCTTGCAGAACTAGGCTGAAATGGCTTCATGTCTTAGGAGAGGAATTGCCCACATAGAGAAGCAAAAAGACTTATCATCTATGGGCCGGAGAATCCCAGAGAGCAGAAATAAAGGGAATAGGCTAGAGATTTCTGTTGTGTCCCCAGAGGAACTGGATCCGAGGGCATCAAAGAGCATGCAGAACTTTTTGAAATACATTTGAATATTGTCTTTGAAATAGGAAGAATGGGAAGACATGAAAAGTGATATGAGAACCCCTGATGTACTTCTCTCTGTCCGCTGTCTGTGTGGGCAGCACGTCATGGCCCTGAAACTTTCAATTCCTACTGCTGCCACTCGACGCTGAGAAGACACCAGAGTAACTAGCCCTGTTTTTAATGCCTCATGACAGGGAGCCGCAGCTCTCCAAATTGGGCCAGTAGCTTGCGGGTTTCCTCCTCCTACTCCAGTATTGCTGTAAGTGCTTCAGTTCAGGTGGATCTCCTGCCTTCAGGTTTTATCTTCGAGAAGTACTAGAGAGTGCAAGTTGACTGATCTGAATGAAAAGAGGAGAAAGTGAAAATACTGGTGTCTTCTATTTACCAGCTGTGTCCAGTGAATGTATTCCCTTCCAGTGAAGAAAGAATCACCTTACCCATTTCAACCTTTCATCTTCTTTTTTTTACAAAGTTGAGATTGTCTCTGAACTGTTCCCACAGACTTGACTTAAGATTTGAAGAACATATGGTGCAACCTGACCAGAGTAAACCTTTCTCAGCTGTAAGGCTCACAGTGAAATTTCACAAGGTGGCTCTTCCCTCGCATATAAAAGCAGCAGGAAATGTCTCTTTCTTTTTCTTTTTTTTTTAAATTTTTTTAAGCCAGTATAGGAAGACAAACCAATTCGCCAACAGGCCAGGTGAGAGTCAGGGCCTGGGCAGGTGAAACAGCAAGGCTGCTTGTTTGAGAAAGGAAAGGACAAAGCAGGTCTTTTGCCACTCACAAACCTTTTCTTGGGCTCAAGTATCAGATCAAACCTCACCCTTAAGAAGAACGACACCAAAACAAAGGCGATGGGCATTCCTGCCATCCTTGCTTCCGTTTTGATACCACCACAAAGAAAGGCCCTTACGCACCTTTGTCATCTGGGGTCGGCTTCTTCAGGGGTAGAGCAGGAGCAAGAAGTTACCTGTGGTGCAGGCACTGCATGAACCGCCAAAGTCCTGACCCATTAAGCTTTTCCAGCTTTACTCAGTCTTGCCATCCACGCTAGCACCAAGACCAGGCACTAAGCTGGCTGTAGCACAAGGTTAATGACAAGAATTGCACCTCTTTATGCACAAGCAAGGGACAGCCATAATCTGGTCTGCACGGATAAGTGGTTTATAGGGAGAAAATACTCTAAAACACAGAAAACAAGACACTGAAACCAAGCGTGGCCCAAAGTTGTTTTGGTTTAGATCAAATGACACATAGACAGGTTTTGAACCATAGAATTTATGTGCTTTCTTAGTGATTAATATTTAAAAAGATTGTTTGGCACTGGACATTCAGTACATGTCTTGCAAGGACTTGGCACAGAGAAGAGGTAAGTAATCAGCAATGTGCCAAAGACTTGTCAAGGAAAAACTTACGCTCAATACTAATCAAGCTCAACTCTGTGCCAGTCCTCCCACTCTTCCTTTCATAGGAGAGCTAAGTCTTTCAGCGTGAGTCTGCCCATGCTGCTTCGGAGACAACCAACACCTTTCACAGTCAGTTGACAAAAATGAAAGTTTGGGAGGCTGAAAACAGCAAAAAAATACAACTCACCTTCTGCTCTGCAGCAAGGATTGCTGCTGGGCGTAGAGTCCTGTCTGTTCCGCTCAGGGGACTTCCAAGAGTAAAAGACTTAATTTGCAAGTCTGCTGCACGAAGGGATGAATTTCAGCATGCCCCCCCGCCAGGATGTTTCCATCCCCAGTGCCAGTGCCGTTGCGGCTCGACAGAACCCACCATCTTTTTCGGCTATGGACAAAATCACGCTAGAAGTTGCAGCAGGGACCCCAAACTCATTAACGTTGTCCCTGTGCGGATGAGAGATGCAGCTGCAGGGCAAAGTCATCTCTCCCCTTGGCACCTCTCGCATGCAGCATGCTAAGGGGCTCCCCCAGGACACTGCCCGTGTCCAACAGCGGTGTGGGGCAGGGACTCATGGATGGGTTTTGTCTGGCAAGGTGGTGTGCCCAAGCTGTGTTTTCCTACTCTTTTTAGGGGAAAGCCTCACATGGGACAGCTGCAGCCACCACCTCCCAGAGTCAAGATCCTCCCTGCTCGTAGGGAAGCGAGCGCTGGCTGAGCTTAGACACATCCCGCCTGTGCCCAGCACCCGCAAATTGCACTCATCACCTCCCTTAATAGGGGAGAAATCAAGTAGCTGTCTACTGTAAAAATATTTCCTCTTCCACCTTTCCTCCCAGGGTCTGAGGGTGTGATGCTGATATTAACGAGCACGGCTCTCAGAAGCCCTGCAGAGCCTGGCCTGCGCGCGTCACAGGATGGAGACAGGGAGGTTAATTAGCTTCCCTGGGGGTCGCGGGAAGTCCTTGCCGGAGCCACCAGTCCTGTTAGTACTCCCACCTATTTGCATGGCAACAGCCATTTTCTGGATGACTTGCATCCAGGAATTAAAACAGGGAGGGCTATTCACACGACCTGATTTTTTGCACCTAAATTAGAAGACTAGTCTCCCAAAGTACCTAAATTAAGTAAGTGCTTTAAATCATCTTTGGAGTAGTATCTCTGTCTCCACAGACTGTAGAGGGGCCCTAGAGCTACCAGTCTCTGTCTGAATACAGGTAATTATAGTCAGCTGGTGTGTACCCCTGTTTCCTATATGGTTTATGTAGCCTGCTTTCACTTAGGCTTAAAAATAGGATGCATCAACAACCTTCAGAGGATCAAAACCAGTTTACCCATGTGCAATTGCATGTGCTCAGAAAGCTTCTCCGACTTCAGGTGCTTGGTCTGAAAATATTTTTAAAGATACCAAAATGTTTGTTGATGTCACATGCACTATACACACACAGGGTACACATATGCTTAAACATCTGCAGGGTCAGAACTGGATGTGGCTGGGAATGTGAACAAAATCGACTTTTGAAATGTTGCCATTAAAAAAATATATATATTTACCACTATGCTGAGATAAGAGCTTTTCCAAAAAAACAAAAACAAAGCAGCAGCCAGGTTCTCCCAGAAGACATGTGCTCTCCTACCTGCCACAGTTAAATAGTATTCCGGAGTTGCACACATCACTCCTAATATTATCAAAGATGCTGCATGAACAGCAAATGCTAAGAAACTGGGCTACACTGGCTCCTGTGCCACTGAAACACAGGAGAAAAGACAGGCACAATTTGTGTCACTCTGGCAAACAGCATTAGAAAAATAATTTAATCTCCCACCTTCCAAAGCACATTGCAAACATTACAAGGGAAAATAGATTTTTAAGGGTAGTCATTTTCTTTCCTTTTTTTTCTCCCCCCTGTTGCACTCCCTTTTCTTTGTCTCTCTAGCCCCCATTTTGAAATGATTAAGAAAACAACACTTCCGCATCATTTCTACAATGTTCATTTCCTGCCAGGGAAAAGTCAATGTTTCGATCAGCAAACATGATCGTCACAGTGCCAATCATCAGCCCCAGGTCGATTATTTTTCCAAACTGACTAGAGCAGGTCTCTCATGCCGCCAGCGGGAGATGAGGTAGCACGCAGCCTGACAGCCGGCAGGCACCCAAGGGAGGCAGGTGGGAAGGGGCCAGTGCAGCAGAGGTGCACGCCCTAACTATTTGCTTTAGAAAGGCAGAGCTCAGCAACAATAGAAATCTGCTGGCGCTAATCCGCGGCTTGAAAAAATATTAAGGTCAAAAAAACCCAAAAAACCAAAAAACCAAACCCTGAAGTTGCAGCTAACATTTAAATATTGCAATTGTTCAGGGACATTAGCAGGAAAAGGAAATGTAGCCCCCGTCGCTGGCACGTCTGATTCGATCTCTCTCCTCCCTCTCAGCAAGGGTTCACACGCGTACTCGGGGTGACCCTTGCTGCTTCGCTCGCTGAAGCCCGCCGTAGGCAAACACCAATGTACTTCAGAAAACATTTCAGGATCTCTTGATCCGGGACTGGCAGGGGTGAGACCAGATTGCCGAGCCCCGCTGACGCTGTTTTGCTTTCTCCGGCCACTGGATGGAGAAAGCATGGTCAGGCTGCCACAAAGAAAAGAAGTGCTGGACCCAGCTTGCAGCGCTGTAGTGCTTGGTTTCTCCTTCTGCTCCAGCAAGGAAATTCTGCAGGACGGGACGTCATAGTCAAAATTGTTCCCTTTCCTTCTTTACCAGATGAATATTCCAGCAGAGGGCGCTGAGAAGAATGGCCCTCTGTTGGCGGCTTCAGGTGTCAACCACGACCTCAGAAACAAATCTTTGTTCAAAGGCAAAGGCAGAACTGAACAGAATTAAAAACTTTTAATCACAGCTTTAATTTCAGCGTAACTTTCAGGTTTATGATCTGAACAATAACTTTGATCACTTTTAGATTCTCTCTGCTTTTTCCCTCGAAAATAAAAATCTTTGTAAATTATTATTGTTGTTGTTATTAATCACACTTTCTACAGTGGGACCTACAGTACCAAGGACTAATGAGCATGTAGCCCAGCATTAATGTAGATAAATGGGATCTACCAAACTCTACCTTGAGCACGTACCTCCTCATGGTCCATGCTGGAAAAAACAGGTCAGGTAATATATATTTCTGTGTCTCCCTACAGCCCTAACCTAAAAGCCAACCCTACCAAACACCTACAGAGTAGCAGGACCCCAGGGAGATTACAGTCTGGGTAGGTAAGGCAGAAACAAGAGAAGAGAAGTGGTGGGGCACAAGAGCAGCATGTGATACATGGGGGAAGAGAAGGGCTTACCAGTTTGGAGAGTGGGACCATTTAGGAGAGAACAGGAAAACACTGGAGAGAGAGAAGATAAAAAGGCGCTGGCAGGGACAGCGTGAAGCAGAGGCAGTAAGAAGGGCAGGTGGAGAATGAAGATAGGTGACACGGCTTCTCAGACAAGGAGGGAGTCAACATATCTGCACAGGGCAGAAGATTAGTCACAGCTGCTCTTCCCTGGACCAAGAGCCTCCAGGTCTGTCCCCAACATCTGGACACTGTCCCCCTGTGCACCAAGAGACTTCAGTGGCACTGTCCCCTCAGTGCACTGCCAGGCATTGGTGGCACTATGCCGGCAAAGTGACGCTCCAGACATGGGACTAGAAATGCCTCCCTAGGGAGCCTTGTCCTTAGCTCTCAGCTTGGCTCTCAGGACCAGAAGAGGCACTTGGAGCACCCGTGCTCAGCTCATTCATAACGTAAGCCACAGTGTCACGCAGTTACCCCTGCACAGAGCCAACCAACCCATCTTTGATTACCGTTCGGAAGGCACTCAGACTGGCTATGAAGATATCAAGGGACGGTGAATCCATCGTTCCCTTTGGTCATTGATTCCTCTAGCTAATCCTCTTTACTGAAAAAAAAAATATAAAAATAAAAAAATTGAGCTTCACATCTGAGCTCCTTATAAGCTGTCACCCTCAGAAATATGAAATTGCAGTCCTAGAAGCTAGAGATGTTCAGGATGGTTCTGTGACAAAAAGTGTTGCTAAAAAGATACATTCTCTTGGACAAGCAGCAAGCGTTTTGAGATATGACCAACTAGCCACATCTGGATGACAACATTAATTTGAATGATATGGGCATATTCTTTTGGGCCAACTCTTCTGCCAACGTTGTGCAACTGCATTATGTACCTCACGTTCAAAAAGAGACAGCGCTGCTTTGTCACAGAACTTTGCAGGGGGAGCTAAGACTGCCCAGCCAGAGTTAAAGATGTGTCCTCATACATGAAAAGGAAACAGGTTTGGTTCAAGTCTTTGCTTTGTAGGAACTTCAAGAGAAAAAGAAAGGGTTCTTTTCCATGTAGAGCCAAGAATGCCATTTTCGGCCCAGTTGCCTTCTTTCATGGAGCATCAAGTAAATCTGCCCATTGAGTAGACATACTCAGCCATAACAACCGGTATGTGAACAGAAAAGGACTGCCTATTTTGCTTTAAAGGATCATAAATCAAATTTGTCCTTGCACATAAATGTTGTGCAACAAAGCTTGTAAGAGTTTAGGCCAGTAGGAATTTCAATGAAATAATTATATTTTAAAATGTCAACCACGGTGCTTGAACATGGCAGCAATGAGAACTCATGCAAAAATAACTACCCAAACACAGAAAAATGTTTTATTGTTAACTAGTCAAGTAAAGACACCTTGGAGCATCAAAAGTAAAAGGAGTTTTTAAAAACATTAATACTTTGATTTCAAATATTAGAAGAATAGGTACATGACGTAATGCTTTGCTAAGACTCCTTGGTCTTCACTTTTCAATAGCCTTGAGATCCCAGGGCAGTTCACCAGTTGGTATAAACAGTGGCAATTATCTGATAGGCTTTCATCCACTTCCAATCAAAACATTCCTCCCACTGAAACATTTATTTTGCTTAAGTTGAACTTTAAAATTCCCTTGTAGCCATCAGACTTGGGGTCTTACTGAATATCATTAACAGTAACAGCAAAACAAACAAAAAAAAATGTATGACAAAAATATAACCTTTTAGACGAGTTTCCTTCTGTTCTCAGTACTGGAGGGGGCATCAAAATTAAGCTATCGGTGAAACACCACAATTCCATAAGGGAGATGAGAGACCACACATGAGCTGCAGACCAGAGCACACAGGTTTTGTGACTAGGAAGAAGTGCAATGTGTGTGTTTTTCAAAAGTATTTCACTGGGGGAGTTTTTAAAAAGAGTTAATGGTGGTCAGAACTCAAACCTTATCTCCCTAAAGGGCAACAACTCTTCTACAGAGAAGAAGAGATGCTTTCAGCTTAATCGCAGAGTTCAGTAAATAACTATATTTTTTGCCAGGCAGAAGACCAAAGATTTGCAAGAATTTGAATTATATTTGAAATTATCTTTGACTTTAAAGGAAGATGTCTCTAGAAATAATGCTGGGTATTATCTTCCACCTGGAACTGAAAGTGAAATTGGCTTTTCTACACAGAAGGTCCCCTCCACAGTACAATAAATTGTGTTAATCCATTAGGAGAAACGTCAAGCTCAGCTGATAATTATCAACTGGCTTTGCAAAAACACTGGCCATTCCTCATTAAATTTATGTAAGAGATCTAACTAGCGAAGTTCATTCTAAGATGTCTGATGATCTTCCGCTTAATGTAACAATATTCTTGCAGCACAAGACTGACTTTGTGGCAAAATGGCCCATGACTTCCAGGCTCCACGGTTTCACACCAGGCAGAGCGGGCTTGCGGCATCTCATCAATATGGGCAAAACTGCA
Organism: Chionis minor; assembly: GCA_013398295.1. Classification (NCBI taxonomy): domain Eukaryota; kingdom Metazoa; phylum Chordata; class Aves; order Charadriiformes; family Chionidae; genus Chionis; species Chionis minor. The sequence continues at coordinate 442,842 of VZSF01008377.1, forward strand.
TTATACCACCCTTGGGAAGAAGGACGCACCATGAGTTTACTCCTACTGAGGAAAATCTAGGAGGTAAGAAGGTAAAAAGCAAGAAGAGCACCCTGAGAGCTGGGGTCGTGCAGATCACAGGGGAGCAACTGTGTGTGGTGTTGATCCAGATGCTGCTGGGAGGTAACAGCTTCCCTCACACACCCATGGGTCCCGTCCACAGCAGCAGGAGCAACAGTAGCCAGGCTGGCTGGCAGGCAGCCCAAAGCCATGGGCTTCTTGGCATGCAGAGCGGTCTACTGAAGTCATCAACTCTCTAGCCCCTCATCTGGGTTTGGTAGTAAAGCTGGAACAGGGGAAGATGGGTCAGACTCTTCTTCGTTTCAGTCATGGCAGAGTATCTGCATCTGCAGAAGTGGATTCAAAGCATCTGAGGTAAGTTCCTGGCTCTGCTGAACACAGTGGTGGATTTCCCAATCGTTCCAGAAGGGCTGGTATTCAGAAAAACATGTGGCGAAGGGCTGCACAAAACAACATTGCCTTGCTGGAGAAAGAGGGATAAGCAAGGAAGATTGTTTTGGTTTTCTCCAACCCACTCTGCTTTATTCTTAATAGCTAAATTTATGCAAACAACCCAGAGAAATATGTATCAAACAACTCAGATGAAGGGATATTTTTGAAATGAAATAGCATCTAGATAAAATTTTGCCAGTTCTGCTGCGAAAAAAAAAAAAAAAGGTAAGTCTGTTCTAATTTTGCATGATCCTAACACTGAATTTACCATCAGGGCCATACGGATATCCAGATGAATTTTGAGGGTTTGTACATTGGGGTGACACTATTTATGGCACGCTTTCGGCGAACGCAAGGAGGGTTGAAGCCTAAAGGCTTAATCTGTTCTCCCTGGAAACCAGAGCGCTGCCCTGATGAGGCAGGACTAGGCTGCCTGTTCTATAACAGTATGTATAATGGATGAGACTTTCAGGGGGTGGGTGTTCAGGTGCCAAGAACTGATGCACACAGAATCATTAGTCACTTCTGAAAAGTCTTTGGCAGGATCCCTAACTATATGGAACCAATCCATAGCTATACAACTCACAAGCGGGATGCTACAGAATTAATGGTCTGTTCTTGAGCAGATATATAGTTTGTTTTTGTTGAGTTATTGAGTTTGTTGATGGCTTCTTGGAGCAGAATGGGATTGAATGAAAAAGGGAAGGTGATTCACAGAAAATGGCTTAGCTGACCAAAATACACCTCCTCTGCTCTATGTTGCTGGCTGCCCCTGTCAGCTCCCACTACAGACAGCTTGGAAAGGTATTTCCTTCCTTTCTTTTTATCTCTCACCTCAAAACAGCGTGAGTGTGTACCCTTCTTCACAATGACCAATGAAAGCCTGAAAGCATTTTAGCAGCAACAGGGTAAGAGGAGAGGATAAGGAATAAGCCTCATCCAAGTTCTGCCAGAGCAGTGCAGGACGAGAACTATTGCGGATACATCACACCAGAAGGGAAGAGGTGGCAGCACTGAGCCTTTAACCGATTTGTTCACTGTCGGCAGCAGATATTGGTCACCAGGACAAAGCGGCTATGAAATGAATGAAGAGTTTGAAAACGGGCATGGCTAACATTTCCTCCTCTGTCATTGGCAGTCTCTTCACTCCTGTCAAGCCAACAACTTACCAGTTGTAGTCAATACCACCTCCCTTCTTTTACATGATTACCAGAAAAGATCAAAAAAGGAAGTGTCTGTTGTTTTTTTGCTGATGCTTCCCTTTAGAGCCATCCGTGAGGCTTAGCTCCAAAACAAAAAAAAAGATGCCCGAACATAACGGGCAGCAGAGAGCAAAGATGCATACAAGAACAGCTCCTTCAACCATTCAGCACTCTGGCTCCATCAAACAAGACAGCCTCCTGGCATTCAGGCCAGAGGGACTGTGGCAATAATATCGTCACAAAACTGAGACACCACCATACATCGTGGCAGACAACTTGCTGAGCCAAGAGGAGACACTGGAGACACACCGACAGGGATACGTAAAGCAGAATGGCGAGCTCAGAGCCAACGACCCGCAGCAGGGATTCACCCACTGTGTGCCACTAGCAAGAGGGTGCATCAGGTGAGCAGAAAGCTGCCTGTGAAAGCAGTGAGGTGCCTCACCTGAGCTGACAGCAGTGCGCCCCTGCACACTGCGGAACAAAACAGAGGAAGAGCTTTGAAGGACTCAAACCATGCCTGATCCCCGTAACACAACTACTTTCACAGTCAGCCTTTTCAGTGTAAACACATCTCCCCTTAAGATGACTCTGTGGTGCCTTCATCCAGCTCTGAGGTGTCCAGCAGCAAACTTAAGCACCCCAAGTACCTATATTCTGCAGTTGGGTCTCAACCCCATAAATGTCCTCTAGCACATATTCAGACCTCTGATTTTTGAAGTGTTTGACCCTCTGCTGTGCACTTGTGGATCTCAGCAGAGGGAAGCTTGACATGCCCTAGAGAGTGGGGGCAAAGAGGCCAGCTGGGGATATATCCATAAGGAGGAATATCCTTGTTCATCATGGACTTCCCAGTGCCATTTAGGAAGCTGTTTCTGCAGGCATAAACACCATTTTCTACATAAGTATACCAAAACTAAGTCTAACATCTGTCTACATGCATCTGAATATGTATAGATAAAGCCATTTCATCACAGCATGCAAAATGTGCTGTGTTTGGATGGCCCGGTTTGAGTTTGCAGTCAACACAAAAATCAATTCAGCCAAACTCCGACAAAGACCAACCTGTTCATTTGTTTCCCGCTTACCACACGTAAAGGAGATCCAAGGGGATTTGCAGAAAACAGCTATGTGCTGTGCGCTGACACTAAGACACGACGTTAGCAAACTACAGAAGAGCTCTAGCCAAACATCCCTCCTCCCTCACCCCAGGGTGAATTCAGCAGTGACATGATCAGCTCCAGGTCCTCTAGGTGTAGGCCTTGCAGGGCTGACAGACTTCAAGTACCTTTCATGATTTGTGCATTTGACAGGTGTGTCACCCCTCCGCAAGGCTCAGATACAATCTCAGGCACTGACAAGGGAATGAAAACCATTTGGCTTAGATACCAAATTGCCAGTCAGGAGAACGTGACTTTAGTATTCTCCTCTTTCCCAGGCAGCTCTTCACGTTTTGCAATTTGGAAGCATTACCAGAGGGCTTTTCACACCTGCCTGGGAACAGAAGTCAGGGCTTCATCATGGCAGGTCGAATCTAATGCCCTCTGTCACAATGACTTTCAGAGAGAAAGTATCCAGCTTGTGGTTGGCTCTGCTATATAAAATCAATGCTTCACCCACCGCCTGCTCAACAAATCAAGAAAAATCAGGCCAATATCGAATGCTGTTTTAAAAGTCCTCTGGAACTCACCGGTACAGCAAGTAATAGGTCAGTCGGTAGCGGCTGCTTCTGCCTATAGACTACTTATTCCTGGACTGCAAAATAGAGCTGTGTTAATGATCCACTTTTAAGTGGCATTTACTGGAAGGCTGGATACCTCAGCTTTAAAACAAAAACCACAACTCAAAACAGAGTATGTACAAGCAGAGCTAAGCACCTCTTACAGCAGAACACCAGCTTACAAATCACAAATTTGTAAATCAACCAGCTTACACATCACAAATCACTGATTTAAATCACACTGCTTTCCAAATAGTATACGTCTAAAGCCCCAACATGAAATGAGTCTTATCAGCCGAAGTCTGTGCATCTTTTTCCTATTTCCACCAAGAGACCTGGCACTGACCAAGAAACTAGAAGGGCCAAGATGTGAGGGGGCAAGGGACGGATAAAGCATTACCGGCTTACTCAAAGCACAGCAGCCACTGAGATCGGGGCAAGCCAAGAAGCAGAACCTGGGAGCAACCCAGCTGTATAAAGACATTTAGTGAGGCTGACAGCTTCCTACCTGCACCATAGCACATGGGTTTCTTATCTGAAATTCATCAATCTGTGCAAATTACTTGCCAAATGTGAACTAACTCAGGCGTAATTTGCATAATCAGTGACATGAAGCTGAGGGTAACATCACAGCTATGTATCTACCTACTCTCAGGAGTCAAAGAATTGCTAAAGTCAGTCCGTACCCTGTCCACTATATGCATCTCACCCAGGAGACAGCTCCAAAATTGCACAGCAGTGCTGCTCAGCGGAGTGCATTTCCAGCACAAGACATGTGTGTGCTTACCGCAGACCTGTGGGGAGCTGGCAGCCATGCCCCAGCCACCTTGGACCCACTGAGCTCAGGTTGCAACAGCATTAAAAGTGCAGCCTGACATGGCCATGCACAGCCCAGGAAAAGCACGTGATGGCTGGAGCTTGAATAACATCTTTCTTCTTTCAGGCCGTTGCTGGCAAAGCCCAAGTGAAGGACAGTGTGAACCCATGCACCGCGCCAGCATCCTGACCTGCCTGACCCTATAACATGGGACAACCCTCACAATTGCCTACAAGCTTCTAGTGTGCTTTAGTCAAAATGTATTAGATAAAATGATCATCTGGCTCTTTTCAACTAAAGACACGGTCACAATACCCCAGGGAGGCTATCACCCCACCTAAATATCTGTCAGTCCAAAACAAAGCTAATTTGCATCTGTACGTTGATGGTGTCTGCTTGAGGACATTCAATTATCTGACAAGCCTGGGTGTGAAAAGGATTGATGTTCCCATTTTCCCCAATTACTCATAAATCTATCCGTCTCTCCACATCATACATGTTTTTGGAGAGCACATTAAGGACTTTATCAACATTTTTCCACTGCCCAGAAAACCTTTGAGAAGGTTTTCCCCCACCCGTAAGGAAAAAACGCAGCAGAGAAAATGTCTGTGTGAACCCATCAAAGCCAGCTCTGTGGCAAATGTCTCCTGTTCTGAAATAGAACGATTATTTTCTAAACTCCNAACCAAAAGGAAACATTCATCATTCCCACATGGCAGAGGGAAAAAATGTCTCCATCTCCATGGGATTGCCCAGGTCTAAGCCATTCTTCTGAGGAGTCCCAGGGTCTGTGGTCTGAGGCTGGGCTCCTTGATCCTAAAGGGATCCTGCAGGCACCTGGCTCCCACCCCCCAGGGGAGGGATTCTGGAATCACGGAAGATCCAGGAATAGTGTGCAGAGCTACTGCATACATCCAAGTCACCTTGCTGGGGACAATAACCCAAGAAAGAACCTCAAATATGACTGAAGCTATGGAAAAAAAAAAATATGAAAAGCTTTGCTCACAGTGAGAGGCATCTTTATATGTGCAGTTCATCTAAGAGAAGGTTAAAAGGTGCCTTGATCACAATTTACAAGGGGCTGCACCGAGACACAGATGGATCTCATGTCTTTTTTTCTCCCAGCTATTAAAGAGCCAACACTGGGAAGCTGAAGGTGGACAGATTCAGATTAGAAATGAGGTGTGAATTTTTAACAGAGCAGGTAATTAATCATTGAAACAGCTTACTCAGGGATGTGGAGTATTCTTTATCACTTGCAGTCTTTAAATAGATGCTGGGTTTCTTTTTGAAAGAAGATATGCCAGGTCCCAAACAAGAGTCAGGGGTCCAGTGCAGCATTATTGGCCAAGCCCTTTTGCTCTGCCCCTGCTGCAGGACGCAAGCCTAATAACCGTAATGCACTATCCGGGCTTAAAAATCCCCAGAGAGTATTCATACCGTCTAACCTTAGATATGCCCAGCCTCCCTCTACAGCCAAAGGAGGCAGTGAGTGTCCTCCAGAGGGTAACCTACAGCAGGGGCCAAACTTGCATCCTCTGAACAGCCACTTTGCACAGCTGAGGTCATTTGTAACCAAGCTTAAACTCCAGCAAATGGAAGGTAAGCTCATAATCAGAAAAACAACAAGACACCCCTATGCCGCAGCCTTTCCCCCCCTGCCTCACTCCCTCCTGGAAGGTGCAGGGAGGCAGCAAAGGCAGGGAGCAGCAGCCCTCTACCCGCTCTCCCGACAGATTCACGTAGCACCGGAGAGTCACCAGACAAGTCCTGCTGAACCTGCACCCTGCTCCTCATCCAGCTTTGGGCCAGGTTGCCCTCACCGAAGCAGAAGCACATCCATTTTAGTGGCCTCAGTCATACAGTTAAACAAGACACTGCTACTGTCTACTTGCTTCTGCTTTAGGAGAGAGGAATTTATTTCATACAAAGGCAGAGCTTACCAGGAATATTTGATGGAAGAGCAAGAACCAATTGGATCCCAAATAAACTTAGAAGATGGGACAGATGACCTCTTTCAGGTACCACTGTGGAAAGTAGCCTCACGTGTCTTCAGTGGTAAGACTCCCTGCAAATCCTTCACATTTTTTAAAGAACAGTAATTCTTTCAACGTCTTTATAAATATTTGCCTTTTTCTGTGCTGTTGACACTTGCTGTTGCCAACAGATATTGCCAATTTATGTTTGCAATGCAGGGAATGAACCATCATAATTTTGGACACATTTGCCAAAAAAGAAAAAAAAAAATCCCTCTCCAGAAAAAAATAACAGATTTAAAAATTTTACCAAACCAGAAAACAATTCCTATCCAGATTCACGGCCAGATCTCTGTGAAATCTGGTTTAGCAAATTGCATCCTGAAGTAAGAGCCAATGTTTCTTAGCAGAAACACAAAACATTTTAGGCAGCAAATCTGTCACGTGTAGTTCTATAACAAAGACCACTGTGACTGGTGTCAGACTAATCAACTTGCTTGTACGCAAAGGTTACAGCAGACTAATTTTTATAATTACACATGAAGTGTTGAAAAATTAGGTGTCTGGCAATTACAAGACAGAAAAAACTGTGCCTTATTCTACAGGAGCTAACTCCAAGAAGCACACATGTTCATTTGATGATACAATCCTTCACTGTTTCCGCTACATAGTTTTGGAAAATTGCATCACTGGCTTATAAGCTATTTGCTTTATCAGACTTTCCAAAATATTTCTGATTTCAGTTTGGTAGCTGCAACATCCACCCTTGCCATGAATGATTAGCATCTATATACCCGGGACATCAGTTTACCATTACAGGGAAAAAAAGAAAAAAAGAAAAAAAAAAGAAAAAAAAAAAAAAAGAAACTATATATACACACACATATGTATTTTATGCATAGGTATACAATTCTAGATAAAAATGTTTCCAATAACAGTTTGAGAGAGATGTGACCTTTCCCATTACTGAATGCCATTACATTTTGACTACTAATGAGTAGCAGAACTGAGATCTTAACACACAGAATAGGCAGGGATTACTTATGTACTGCTCATCTGCGATGCGTATTTATGGATCTTGACATTTCCCTGAAGTCAGTCAGTCAGGGAAGCAGCTATGGCCACTTGGAGGGCTTAGAAAAATGCAGCCTAATCTGCAAAACAAAATCAAACAAATTTTTGATGACTCACTGTCTGACACACCAGTGGTACCAAGATCAACTGGGAAGGAGGACTCGCCCACCTCTTCATCTACCACATATATGAACTGGAATCACAGTAATGTTAATCGATATATGGAACTAGAGTGGCTTTAGAAGGATACGCAGGAAAATAATTATATACAATGCAACATTTGCTGACACTTTCCAATCCGCTTGGCAGCACGATGCTCAAGGAGCACAGAAACAGCCAACATTCAACCATGCCCTTTAAGCAGTTTGCCTGTAGAGACGGTGCATGACTCACAAAGCAGGGTATTCTCAGCTGAGACAGCAGCTTCTGAGTCAGCAGCGAGCAGCCAAATGTCTGCTAGTAAAGGTGATTAAAAGGTCAGATTGATAACTTCAAGTGAAGGAGGAGCTGGTAACAAGTTGAGCTCGCTATCTTGGGCAGCACGCTTTGGGTGGAGATGCTACAAGATGTCCTCCTGGTGCTGCAACTAATCAGTGAAGCAGTAGGTGCATTTTGGACATTTATTAGTCCTTGTGGATAAATCTTTCCAAAAACAAGCTGTTCTCTGGAAGAAGAGAATGACACATGGGGCACTGTCACACAGAAACTATACTGTGAGTTCTTCTTAAAGAATAAGAATTAAATAGCAAAAACTGTTCTTGCCATTTATGGACTTAACACAAAACATGTCCTTGCTAACTCTTGTCTGCCCCTTCTCAATAAATTATACTTGCGAGTATATCTCAGTATAAAAGGAAATTCATTAGTTAGATGTTGAATGAGCCCCTCAGTGGGGGGCGGGGAGGAGGGGGCCACACAGAGCCCCAGTGTCTGCTGCTGTCACCACAGAAGGATGAGTACCTTGCAGAGACAGAGCTGGCAGGACACAGCAGTATCCCTCAGACAAGGTCCTGGGGTACCACGTGCTTCTCTACAGCACTCCCAGCCAGAAAGGATAAAAGTTTCAAACAAGTAAACGTGATAGCTGGCCATTGAAAAAGGTCTCTTTTCTTGCATTGCCCTATAAGCCAGGAATGATGACAATAGGAAATGAAGATGGTAAAGATTAAATAACATTTTAAGGAACCACACTCAAGAGGATACTCACATTTCTGAGGTCTCCTGTACTTGGCGAGGACTTCAGAGTGTGACGTGCACACCTCTGAAAGAAGCAGCTACAAAAACTCATCACCACTTTATGTGCTGTGCGTATGTTCTGCAATGGCATTTTACTTACCTCTTACGATAATAGCACCAGAAAGGAGAGCCCAAGAAAATCTTCAGTGTAAATGTGAGAAAAGTATTACACACACAGAGTGAGAAGTAGTACTGTAAGGATGCCATGAATTGTACAATAGCTAAAGTTTCCTTTTTTTTGCCCAGGCTATATATTCAGTAAGGGGTATTGTGCTTACTTGACACTCGTAGGGGAAAAAGTAAATGTTTCATTTGCTCTGGTAAAGGTGGAGTGAAAGCTCGCTAGGATGAAAAGACTCAAGTATGAGAGGACTACCATCCATCAGTTCAAAACCGCTCCACTTTTTCTAGTCTCTAAATATAGGTGTGTAAGAGAGCAACCAGCTGAACTGGACCATCATGACTGTGGAAACAGAGGAGATCCAGAGGTACTGGGATGAGAAGAACTAAAGCCAGAGCTGTGCACTGGGAACACAGAGAGACTGGTGCATAACTTGCGGGTGTGAAGTTTGGTGTGAAATCAGAGTGTCCCTCCTATGCCATGAAGCCAAAAGTACTCCCTGCACGCCTGGGTGACAAGTGCAAGGGCATAGGAGGCTGTCTGAAGGTGCGAAGCCCTCTGGAATAGCAGTGGAGGGCTGCTTGAAGTGCAGAGAGACAACCTCGGTGCAATCACAACCCTGCTGCTTTTTGGGCACGGCCACCGCTACCAGCTGTCTCACAAACTGACTGGGCAGCATCTCAGAGAGCACGAACTGGCACGGGCCAAACCAGTCCCGTCCAAACCAACGTGCTGGTATTTAAGCAGCATGGGCAATCAGAGAGCCAGCACTCAAGGAGGCTGTGTGTTACTCTACAGCATATTTTCAGCCAATATATCCAGGTTTGCACCCCGCCTTGTCTGAGGCATCATATGGCACCCCTGAAACACAGCCTGCTTAGGGGAGGAAAAGACATCTCAGCTCCCCCCTCCTCCTAACTCTTCGCATTTGGGTTGCACCTGTCGTCACAGAAAGCTACCTCTTCTGCTACGGTAGTTTCCTCTCCTCCAGGTCTGTTACTCTCTTTCCACGCTTACCTGCAGAGATCAAGGGTGCTACAGAAAATCAGAGCAGATGCTACAGCACTACCAGATGGCAGTGATCCCCGGCTGATTGCAATACAGCCCTTTTAGCTCCTTGAGTCATTTTGCAGAGATTTAGGAAGAAGGGAGTTCCCTGCAGCACGGGATATTGTCATTATGCAGCACAATCAGGCGCTGTGATGAGATGCTGTTCTTACCAAACAGGGTTCCCGTGAATCTCTGAGAGGACACGGAGGCTCACAGCCTTGTGCGACACCGACAGGGTTGGCAGATCTGGGCTTGGATTTCTCTCAGTTGGGTATCCTGAGCTCTGCGAATAAATGTCAGGGTGCGGATGACAAATGGACATTGTTCACTACCTCAGCCAGGTGTCCTCCCCTGGCCTGCGGGGAAGGGTCCTCTCAGGCAGTGAGGAGGTCCAGGATTGACCCTCCCTGCCGGGGCTGGGGGGGGGGAGGCAGAACTTGAACTGAGAGACACTCGCAACCCACCCCGTTATACATCACATAACCAGAGTGAAAGGGGGAGAGAGGAAGAAGTATTTTGCTGCTCAGAGGTCGGGTAGGCTTCCAAACACCACAGGGGGCAGGCATGGTTGAAAGGAGAAATCTGACTGTGAACCTTGAACACCCTGGTTTCCGTTAGTTTTTCTGATCTTTAACAGTATTTGATCATACAGAAAGCTATTTCACAGTTTCTTCATGCCATTACTCTGGTGTGTGTAACCCGCGACGATCGGGAGTAATATAGCCCACTTGCCCACGCAGCAGGATCGCTCATGAAAGCAAAGTGAACTTGATTCTCGAGCGCTGGGTCCAGATGCTGCAGCTGACACTGGCTCTCGCTCCCCCTTACAACAGAGGACTTCTTTCTGCAAAGCAACATCAGCATGTCAAGTGAAATCAATGAAAGCAAGGCCAAAAAAAAATGCCTCCGGCTCTGTAGGGCTTTTAAAGTATAGCGACACTTCAGAGCTTGGAAAAAAACACAATACTGAGGAAAGCCCCAGGAGACCGCAGGCAGCAGAAGCTAGGAGTCATCTTCAGAGAGGTCTCAGCTCTCCCTCTTCCTCTTCTCTTGCCATTTTTGATGACTTTAGCTAAGGTACGTCAAGTTACGTGTTTCAGTGGCTTTTCTTCAATTTATCAGCTGTTTCAGTGCAATGAGGATCCAACAAGTACTAATGCAAACTGTAACAGTATGCATGCTTTGAATCTATGCCTAATGTATGAGAAATGCAGCAGAATGCCAGCACCAGAAATCATAATTTTCATCTTCTTATTTGTGCACTTAAGTGTTTTTCCATGACCAAGCAGTAAAAATGGAAAGTTTTTGTCTCATACACCTCTTATGTGGCTAAGTGGGCTCCACAGTGGCATTAATGCCCTTCAGAAGCTGGTAACATGGCACTTAGACTACACTCTAGAGAGGTTTCAAAATGTAAATGCCATCCCACCGGGCCAAACTCTTGTAGCTACAAGACCTTAGGATGATGAACTTTTGGCAAATCCAAGTCAGGGTTCCCACTGAAGGGCTAGAGAGAAACCCCAGAGGTGGGCAGCCCCAGGTAAGGAGTTGTGTTGCTTTCCAGGCTCTCCAGCTCCAGAGTAATGAGGCAGGTTCAGCATTTCAGGCTTTTTGCTGTGGGCTCGGGAGCCCCAGAGCCCAGGGAGGCAACCTCTAACTAGAGTCCCAGGCAGATGCTGGGTGACAGCAATAAACCCAGCAAGGGTGTCACCTACTCTGAGCAGCTGACAGCATGGCTGAATTTCACCCATTTTAGAAGCACCTGGTTTCTGAAACACTATTTTTTCAGAATTTCTGATGAGCAGGGCATTTTGAAACTGCCCTAGTACAGCCTAGATGCTACCACAACTGTTTGCCAGAAACGTGATCCAGAAATCCTGATCTTCACTCAGACCAAGTCTGTACTCCTCATCCAACAGCTTCCAACTAGGACCCCCAAAATGGCTCCTTCCATATTCTCTCCCACATACTTTGTTTACTGAGCTCCATCTCACAAATTTCATCTATGCTTGAGCTTGGCAAAATTTTGAAATATTATATGATTTAATGGGAAGTCAACTCATTTAATTGTCCAACAAGCGAAACACCCAAATCATAGATATTACATGACACTATTTAAACAAAACACTTCTATTCAAAATGATGCTTCTGTTCTACTACAGACCTTTAAAAATATTAATAATTGACCAGAGTATTTCATTTAAGGTGGAGGACATTATGACTTTGAACTTTTTTTGAACAACTCCTTTGGTCACCCACACAGATTAAGTGATTACACTTACCCACATATCCATTTCAAAGGACATGTAGGCCCCTGCAAATGCAGATGGCCACAGGCTTCACGCAGTTGCCGGCCACGCAACTCCACTGCACACCTCTGGTTATCATTTTCTGTTCATTTTCCTCCAGATTATGCCCTTTGGGTTTGCTTTCTCTGACTAGATGAATCTTTCATTCAGCCCAAAAATTTACAGAATGTCTATTTCATACGGATAAGAGTGAAAAAATTCTGTTGTTCAATACATTGCACCGACAGAAAAAACAATTATTCCCACTCTTCTTCTCCAAATACCTTTCTTGACTGTTTCCCACAGTTGGACAAACTTAAGGCTCAAAGGAATCCTCCTGTCAATATCTCTATTGCAGGTAATCAGTACAAGAGGAGAATACTCAAAGGCACTAATATAATAAGAAAGCTACCGTGCAAGCCCTGGGCCACCGAGACAGTGCACAGTATTTGCATTACCATTTCAAGAAGATTTTTGAAATCATAGACCTTGAAATCTACTATTTGCAAATGAAATTGTTCTTTACCATCCTGGGAATAGGGGTCAAGAAAAAAGCTAATGATGGTCTTACAAATTATACACACAAAATAAGCATCCCTCACATGCAAAGCTGCTCTCAAGAGATCGTTTCATTAACAGCTGCACAGTCTGGATTTTGTGGTCTTGATATCCAAACAGGAACCCAAACAGCCACCATGAGTCCCGCAGATGTCTCAGGCTTACGTTATCCTCAGCTGCCCTGGGGGGCTACTTGGAGGGCTCCTCACTAAACTACTCCGCATGTTCTCCCCAACATTTCCAGTCCCATTTCACCATGCTTCTCCTTCAAAGGTCAGATGAACTGGGAGACCATTCAGTCTTACAGAGGTGTGGCTTCAGATTCGGCCAGAGTAGGAGAAAGGGGATGCTGAGCAGAAACTCTGGGCGTAATTTGTTGGGAATTATGCTCACCTCTGGGATCCTGGCCCAAAAGGGGTTTCACAAATGCTTTGTATAAGCTGTAATGCCAAAATGTGTCAAACCTGCTGCTCAGGCATGACATGGCTATTTGTTGGGTCTGCTGCAAGGCAAGCACTACTGCACACAGGAGCTATGACTGGAGCACCAAGCCCAGAGCCTCAGGAAGGCTTAGAACAGCTCTGCCATGGAAATGGATCGCCAGAAGCACCCTAAGAAAAGATGTGCAGTAGAAGATAAGCTTTCTCAATTTAAATTGAAACCCACTTGCCCGCTGAAACAACTCTTACGCCCCCTGTCATGGTTTGGGATGGGCTTACTGCTTTACCACCAGCCTCACTCTTTATCACTTCTCCAGCGGCCCTGCTGGCATCCTTTCCTTCAATTAGAGCTAGCTCTACTAAAGCTAGCTTGCTAACTCTAAAAAGAGTAAAACAGAAGTTAAGCTGTTGTAATGAGGGACCAGAAAAGAGAGTCATTTTATTGTGCCACAAGTGATAATAGCCCATTTTGTAGAAAAAGGTATATTGCTCTGTGAAGTAATAAGCTCCGTGGCTTCCTAGTCATTATCAGAACTCGGCTCCTCAGCAAAACAGCAGTGATCCATGCACACATCCTCCTCACTGGCCTTTTGTCCCTCTTTCTCACTCTTCAGTTCTCAGAAGCCCCAGGAGCAAACCATGCAGACACCTGACTCCTCCTTCAAACAGCTTTACGCCACTCACCACAACCAAGGCAGGCCTAAATTACCCCTCTGAGAGGCAACGTATCAAGCTTACAATTTTCCTATCTTACAGCCCAGTTTGCTGACCTTCTCGGATTTGCTTCTCCACAGTTCATCTGAACAATGCAGGGAGCAGTTTAGCTGGGCAGAGGCTTCTCACTCACAGCCACCTGCCACTCACACAGTGCAAATCCTGGGCTCAGCTGGTCAGGCTGAGAAGGAGGAATGTGGTGGGGACGGTCCTGGGACATACTGCCTTTCCACCCCCTCTGCCCATCCAGCCACCAGGTCTTCTGCTGCACAATCAGGGCAAGCCACATTACAGACAAAAACCCCATAACTGACACAACTGAGATTTCCTTTCCTCCCCCACCTGCTGTCAGAGGTGAGGAGATGGTTTGAAATTTGAGTGTTTTCTGCTGGTGACTGCTTAATCTTATCTCAGAATGAGTGACCATCCAGCAGATGACTGGGTGCTGTTTATACACCAAGTTATGTGGGAGTGTCAACCTGCTGGAGGGGTAGGAAGGCTCTAAGAGGGTTCTGAACTGGCTGGATCAATGGGCTGAGGCAGATGGTATGAGGTTCAACAAGGTTAAGTGTCCTGCACTTGAGTCACAACAATCCCATGCAGCGCTACAGGCTTGGGGGAGAGTGGCTGGGAAGCTGCCGGGAAGAAAAGAACCTGCTGCTGTGTGGTCAACAGACAGATGAAGATGAGCCAGCAGTGTGCCCAGGTGGCCAAGGCCAGCAGCATCCTGGCCTGTATCAGGTATAGTGTGGCCAGCAGGAGCAGGGAAGTGATCGTCCCCCTGTACTCAGCACTGGTGAGGCCCCACCTCAAATACTGTGTTCAGTTTTGGGTCCCTCACTACAAGACAGACACTGAGATTTTGGAGCGTGTCCAGAGAAGGGCAACGAAGTTGGCGAAGGGTCTGGAGCACAAGTCTTATGAGGAGGAGCTGGGGTTGTTTAGTCTGGAGAAAAGGAGGCTGAGGGGAGACCTTATTGCTCTCTACAACTACCTGAAAGGAGGTTGTAGTGAGGTGGGGGTTGGTCTCTTCTCCCAAGTAACAAGTGATAGGACAAGAGGAAATGGCCTCAAGTTGCGCCAGGGGAGGTTTAGATGAGATATTAGGAAAAATTCCTTCACTGAAAGGGTTGTGAAGCATTGGAACAAGCTTCCCAGGGAAGTGGTTGAATCGCCATCCCTGGAGGTATTTAAAACACCGGTAGACGTGGTGCCGAGGGACGTGGTTTAGGGGTGGTTTTGGCAGTGTGAGGTTGATGGTTGGACTTGATGATCTTAAAGGTCCCTTCCAACCCGGACAATTCTATGATTCTATGACTCTACTCATAATGTTAATGTTAGCAGTCTTGACAGTACCCACATTCACGGACAAACCTTAGCAAAGCATTTATAACAACTCAACCAGGCATGACAAGGTCTCTCTTTTCGGCACCTGACGTTCAGGAAAGCTGCTCCTAATTTCACACCAGCTTTCCAGAGCCAAGCCAGCTCCTGCCACTCTTGACTTGTCATTGCAGGTGGTGGTAATAAATCACAGTAAGTAGATAGAAAGCAAGAGCTGAAGGAGGAAAAGGCAGAGAATGTGGTAGGAAGGGACAACATGTTTTCACTCACATGAACTGCATGGCTGTAATTCCTCCAGGTCACTGAATTAAGAGATGCCTGTTGCCTTCTCCATGGGAGTTTACTCAACACAGTCCTGCAGCCTTTGCTGGTGTGGATTATCTCTGTGACTCCCCATCATTTCCTAGAAGACAGAATCAGGCCCACAGGCTGCACCTGTCAGTGCTCAAGCTTCATTACTGAGAATAGGATCCAAACAGGCATCTCAATTAATCACACTCATGTATTAGTAAGTAATTCATTAATTCAATAAATTGCTCTAGGCCATAGCATAATCAGTCATGTCAGAGATTATAACAAAAATCACAAACCAAAGTGTTAAACATGGGCCCATCCTTGCTGATTCATCATCTGTAGTAATCATTCATGGCAGAACAGGTATACTTTATATACTTTAAGACAGGTGGCATGGAAAATTAATTGTCTAAATTGTGCAGATTTCCTCTATCAGATCTGCTGACTTAGCAATATGAGGTCTAAGCTGCAGAAAATTCAGAAGCAGGCCACCTCAGAAAAAATAAACATTTTTGCAATCTGCTCACTGATAGCCAGTAAATGCTCTGTTTGATAAATGGGGACTTGCCCGTACAGTAACATGTAATTCCTCATCCCCTAACCCTCGGGCACAGGGCTGAGAAGGTGTTATAGAGACCAAGAGAAGTCGCAGTCACAGCTGCTGCTGTGCAAGCACACACAAACTCCTCCTGCAGCACCAGCAGGCTGCCCAGCACATTTCCATCATCTCAGTTTCTATTGTTTGTTCCCAAACACGTCACCATACCACAAAGGAAAGTTCAGTCAATAAGTTTCCCTCATTTGGCCCTATCCACCTAATAATTATTTTATGGCAAGGAGGGAGCTCTACATCACAGAACCCAAAGAACTGAGCTGGAAGGGACCTCAGCCCCCTGATGTCCAATTAACCACACTTATCTCATCATTAGCAGGTGCCCATCTAAGTTCTTCTCACAGATCTCCAATAATATCATCCTCAGGCAATATATGACAGTCTTTCACTTTGTCTATGTTTAGAAATTATTTCTTACTGTTTTCTTACAAGCTAAGCTCATTACTTCTTGTCATGTCTACCACACACTTAGAAAAGAGACATCTCCCTTGCTTTCTGCAGGACCCTTTTGTGCCTCTGAAGTTTGCTGCGTTCTTCCCCAACTAGTTTCTTTCCCATGCTTCTATATCAAACTGTGATATTTTGGGGTGCATTTCCCTTACCTATGCAGGAAAAAAATGCAGACTCCGATAGAACAAGACTGCCTGTAGATTAATACTTGTGTTATTAAGTTGGTTAGGATAGGCAAAATTAAGTTAAAGCTAGGAAGGAAAGAGAAAGAGAGAGAGCTTTAAAAAAATTGCCCTAAATACAACAGAAGAAAAGAACTCATTCCTATTGACAGACTACTTGCTTCCATATTTTTTTAAGTCCAGAAGAGAAAGGGCAAGCTACAATGCAAGGAACAAAATAAGCTGATTTCTCCTCTTTCTGCCAATGAATTAAGTTATAAGTTTTATAGCATAGTTATAAAAGGCCAGAAGAAGTTACATTTGTGAGCAGAAGTTGAAAGAGCTTGCTGAAAGTGCAAAATTCACCTGTTCACACACAAAAAAAAGGGGCCCATTTTCACCATAAAAAGTTTTCCCATTCTTTGACCGGTTGTAGTTAACTGAATAGGTTTTTGGTATTGTTGCCCCAACTTGCAGGTGGCATTTAGAGGCCACCTATGTTATTTAGCTGCATAGATGGGTGTTACTGTTTCACTGTGCTTGATTTTAAGAACACACGTGTCATCTAGGAGGGACAGTGCAAGAGGTACCAATGAACATCTAGCTCATCTGTAACGGGACTCAGATGTTACACAGGCTGTATTCACAGCATAAGTTCATCCCTGTAGTTTGCATAATCAGTCTGTAACTAAATGTGCTGTTCTTCACATATCCAAAGCCATTACATTTACAGATTAAATAATTACACCTGGTGAGCCAGGTCCCACATGGTTAGGATTAACATTTAATCAGCTAGTTTACAGCCATAACAACAGGCCTTGCTCTCGGAAGTGTGCCTACTCGCTCCACCTGCTCATACATCAATTCCAGACTTTTCTAGCCCTTCATTACAAGAGATGCTTTGAGCTGTCAGAAGCAGCGCAGGATCACCAAAGTCCGAATCCTGGAAAGGGCTGGATACTCCCCATCAACTGCACAGAAACCCCAACTGCTGCTGAAAGTGTTCAGCAGCTGGGGACAGTTAGCTCTCTGCAAGAGTGAGTCCTTCTCAAAAAGGAAAAGGTCAAGGGGATAATTATCTTTGTGTGTTGTGTTTGTGATGAGCCCAGTAGATATTAGACATTTTCCTGTCCCTGCCTGCCATATCACTATCTTCTTCAAACTGAGGGCCAGTATACTAAAGGTAAGATTCATCACACAAAGCTGTCAAAAAGCCCAGTATAAACTCAGTGGGTTTTGTCCCTGTGTGTTCAATTAAGATAGGTGGGCACACTCCAGAAGGCAGCTCATTTTGTCCTGAAACAGATGATGGAAATACATGAAATGGCTCCCCATATGCCTGTTTTAGAGGATTACACATCTAGCTTTGCAATGGTTTAGGTTTAGCAATAAAAATTACCTGAAAAAAAAAAATATTGATTTTTTTCCAAGGAAAGACATGGCTTTATTTAAAGTTTGACACTCAGTGCTTTGAGCAGGAGTTAAAGTAACTGAGCAACACCATGCGCCACACAGGCTAGGGTGATTCTAACATTAGAGATGTAAAGCTGTCACATACTGACGCAGCCCATGACATGCTACTGCTTGGACCATGGATACATCCGAATCATCTTCTGACATTGTTTCACTGATGACCAGGTAGACATGAGCTTCCTGACCTAGGAAAGAAGGTGCATTTCAGATTCTCTTTGTCAACAGAATCATGACTCAGGACTTTCTCCTCACACTTCAAAAACTGAGCAATGCAGGCTTTCTCCTCTGGGGAACAAGTCCAACTGACCTGCCACTGAGATGCAATATGCCAAATTTCTGTCTATCTTCTGACTTGCCGATCAGGTAGAAAAGGGACCTAAGTCTCATCTCTTCCACGTACAACGTGTCCGTAACAAGAGTTTCCCTGACACCTATACCAGCACTGTAGGGGCAAATTTACTGATAAACTGCTGCCTGCCTTTCACTACTGCTGCCTCTATCACTACTAAGCGCTAGGGTTATGCCCACAGTAAAGGTGGAGACTCTTACATTCTCCATTGCTCTCGCTGCTGAACAACCCATGTCATCAGCTGACTATCCAGACACATGGAACCCAGTAAACTATAGGAATATTTCAAACATTCCTTCTGGAGCTGGGAGAGCAGAACTATCTTTTTGTGGGATCAGTCTCTTGGTCAAAAAAGCTGACGACTCTGCAGTCACCGGAGAACAGCACACAAACACCTCTCCTAAATCACTGCATTCCAGTTTCAAGCTGGAACCTCATCTCCACTCATGCACTGCCACGGAGGTTAGACTCATCAAGGACAGACCGAGAACAGGACTGATGAAAAGCTGCCCTGAGTACAGCGAGAAAAGCATGTCTGGCATTCATTTTCCCAGCCCCAGTGTTTTCCACTGGTGTGGTTGCTCAGTGACTGGGCAGCGGCTGTGGAAGCAGACTGCCCTGCTGCAAGCAGACCGATAAGAAGAGACCACTTGCATTCGCTGTCAAAGTCTTCCTTCTTCTTTTTCGTAACACTGCTTCTTTAGCACTTTGTCCAGATGACATCTGGCTGACACCTGTATGTTGAAAAAGCACAGAATGAACCGCTTTTGCAAATTCCATTATCAGGATGGTGACAAATGACTCAGGACTTGCAGGAAATTCTACTGTCAGAAAAAGCCATTCTAGAAAGAGGCTAATGACTTCTAATAGAAACTTGTGACTTTAAGACTCAGAACTTATAATAAATAGTACTCAAAACAAATGCGTGCTAAATGGTCTCAGTATGATTATCTACAAGAAATTTTATTGACAATGTTTACAGCTATTAAGCATATTGAGACAAAATGTTCCCACAAGTGATTCTAGAGCATCCATTTTTTAATAGATATTATATATGTATATTATAGCTGAAGAACATAGTAATTCTAAATTCAACTGGGGGAAAATAGTTTGGAAAGAGCAGATAAGTTGCAAACATCAATATTGCAATGTAGAGGTTGAAAAAAAATTCAGAATTGTTTTCAGTGTCTTCAGAACGAGCCTCCCTGGATCTAAAGCTATTTGATGTCAATGGGAAGGCTCCTCTAAGTAGTCTTTTGGAGGCTTAGAAACTCTTTGCAGTCATCAGAATCAAAGGCAAAGTCTTGCCTTTGGACAGAAACAGCTTGGCAGAATACAAAAACCATGTAATAAAAATCAAAAGCAAGATGGTCTTTTCTGAACAGCAGGAATTTCCTTTCAACTTGTGTAGCCTTGGATTGGTGAGGAGTGGTAGAGTTAGTGGCCAGCAACACACTTTTGGGCTGGACGTGAATGAGCAAAAGCAAGAAGCTTCAGGGACATAGATAGAGCTGGGCCACAGACTCCTTGGCTTTATGGGTGTGTGTTTGTCTGCCTGTACTTCGTGTAAATACAGGTATTTTGTGGTAACTCTAAATAAATTTAAAAAAAAAAAAACACAAATGGAGAAACATTGAGTTGCATGGAATAGTGGGAATTCTCACAAAGGGTCCACTGAAACTAAACTGATGGGTTTTGCACAGCTCTAAGTAAAAGTTGTGTGGCTGAAATACTGGGTTTACAAAACAGCACATTTCTCAACAATCCAGATAGTTTCCTCTCAAATAAACTGCTTCTAGGTAATTAAAAGGACAGAATAAAAAAAAAAAACTTTCCTAGCATAATTAGAGTTGCTCAAACTAATGGTCCAAGGAATTCCCAAATACTCAGATGCCCTCTTAATTGCAGCTGAGCAGCTATAATGGTAAAAAGCAGTTCCAGCTAACTAAAGGCTGGAGGGTAGACAAGCTGTAAGATTCATTCTTGCTAGAAAACCTGCCAAGGCCAAGCACTGAGCACGACAGCTGCATTCAGCACCATTTCCCCATTCTGCAGTAAAGTTGACAAATTAAATGACATTTAAAACAAGAAATTTTGCTTGAATATTTGTGCAAAAATATGCCACAATTTACTTCTGGAAGGGAGTATGCCGCTAAGACTGAGAAAATGGCTATATCAAGGGACAAAAAGCCCAGATATTTTAAAAGCAAAGGGCTGTCTTCTCTGTACATGTCCCTATTCTCATTAAATATGAAGGATGAAGACCAGTTCTTCCCAGAGTACAAACGCATTCCTGACTTTAACTGCATAGCTTCAGTAGGACACCTTCTACATTACGCATATGTTTAAGCACCTCAAGGTGGATTACCAAGGATGATTTTTCAAACAATTTTATCACACAAGCAAACAGCAATAAAAGGGGTCTGGGAAATAAATGTTCAAAGAAAGCCCTCATTAGTTTCTGGTTCTAAAATCCAGATTGCCTCCCAACATAGGGTGTGAAAGAGGGCTAGTTTTTCAAAAGGGCTTAGAAGCCAGCTCCTTATTGCAACACTTAAACCATTATCATTGGCAGTTCTGAAAAGGTGGCCACATGGGTGCCAAACTGGTTTGAAAATATGCCACATCCATGCACACTTTTTCACTATTACCTTTAGGTGGCCATATTCTTTCCATAATATTCACAAGTTCTTATGTCTAAACTATAGTCATAAATATGATCAATGACCATTTTTCAGGTGGTACTTAAGTGCTAAAAATTGCACATGTCAAGGCAGACAGGTCAAACTACTATAGATTGGTACTTGGTAAATTTGACATGAAACACCTATTTCAGCTTATCCTGAGGTTTTCACGCCCAACGGCTTTGTAGGCAGAGTGGTGGGGAGGGGTGGAGTTTGGGGTGGAAGAAGCAGCCTGACATACAGGATCAAGTCCAATGGATGGCCACCACGATGGTCAGGGGGTCGCAGCAGAGGAATTTGAGGGGAGAGATGCGGCTGTTCAGCCTGGGAAGGGAAGGCTCAAAGGGGATCTACTCGTTCACAGCTGGTAGTTACAGAGAAGACAGGCTTGTCTCAGGGGTGCACACCAAAAGGATAAGAGGCAATGGGCACAAGTTACCGCAACTAGACATATGGAGAACACTTCTCCATGAGAGTGGTCAGACACCGGAACCAGTGCCCAGAAAGCTCATGGGATCTCCAGCCTTGGAGATATTCAAAACTCATTCTGGACAAGGCCATGAGCAACCTAGTCTTAACTTTGAATTTGACCCTTTTTGAGGAGGGGACGTGATATCACACAATCTCCAAAAGTCCCTTTCAGCCTACATAACTCTATGATCGCATGATTCTCTCTAAACAACGATTTAAATGCACATAAATTTTTGGCAGACCTTGTAAAGGCATTTTCTGGTGACATATGCATATGGATGTTCTCATTTGCATATACAGAAATTCCTGGGTCTTAAGCAGTATGCAGGTTCTAAAATTTCTTTTTTCTATTTTAACTGTGTTCTCTATCATCAAAAATGAGAAATAATAGCAGGCAAAACCCATTTGCTTTTATTGATGCTGAGATACAAAATGGTTTTTTCCCTTAGAATATCTTTTCCTCCAAAACCAGTAAGTCTGAATATATGTTCATACATGACTATACCTCTAAAACTATAGAAGAGAAAAATATAAGCAAGCATTATAGTGGACGATTCAAGAAAGTAATTAAAAATAAATCTTTTTGTTTCCACAGCCGGATTATAATAAACCCATAACTCAGTTTCATGTATCTTGACCTAAGGATGCACTAACTTGTTCAGAACAGTAGTACTTTTCTAAGTAGCGCAGGTTCAATAGATCTCATTTCTCTTTTCTCTAAACACATGTTGTGGTTTGGGCCAGACTGGCCACTGAAATGAATGACAGATGCTCTCTGACCTCTCTCCCTTCAGACAGCACACATGAAGAAAACCCATTAAATGTTGTGGATTTACCCAATACATTTGGAGATTTTTTTCTGTTTTCTATGAACTCTTTGTCCAAACTAAGAAGTATTTCTCAGTGGCTCAGACAGTAAACACTATAGAGATTTTTGAAAGCAAGAATACATCGGTCTCTCACTGATGGTCCAGTGATGCCAGGATTCTGCCTTCAACAGCAGCCAGAAGCAGGCACCTAAAATGGAGTGTAACGACGAGGTATATAAGCCACGTACCCTGAATACTCCTCCAGCCTCCACTAATTTGGAGCTCAGGGACCTTCTGAGCCTGAGGTGCTTTCTGTGTAGTCAGGAACCTCCACAGACTGGTGAGTGCTAAAATGGCCAGCTCAGTCCATCGTTCTTACGTATGAAGTCAGGGTTGTTGATTTCCAATATGCCCCATTTTAGATTAAATTTCCTTTTTTCCTATTTTACTGCCCAGCTCCTCCACCATGCAATATCTTTCTGCAGTTCTGCACAATCAGCTTTCATTTTTACTGCTCTGAAGAATTTAGTATCCTCAGTACAAGTTTGTCAATAGTCTATATTCATGCAATTTTGCAGAGGCTTATTCATAAATGAATTCATAACTTTGTAGGTGGAATTGCACAGGTCTCAGCACAAAGCATGCTGGAGCTTTATTAGTAACCTCTCTCCCCCAGGAGAACTGATGATTTTTACCCGATGTTAGCAATCTTTTAAACAACTTACCTTTACCCTTACGCGGGTCTTCCCTCTTATCCTTGTCTGCCTAGTTTCCCAAAGGGACCTTTTTGGGGGAACTCAACAAAAGGAGGTGCTGGTCTCTTCTCCCTGGTAGCCAGTAACAGGATGAGTGGGAATGGTTCAAGGCTGCGTCAGTGCAGATTCAGACTGGACATTAGGAAGCATTTCTTTATGGAGATGGTGTTCAAACACTGGAACAGGCTTCCTAGAGAGGTGGTCAATGCCCCATGCCTGTCAGTGTTTAAGAGGCATTTGGACAATGCCCTTGGTAACATGCTTTAACTTTTGGTCAGCTCTGAAGTGGTCCAGCAGTTGGACTAGATAATCCTTGTCAGTCCCTTCAAACTCAACTATTCCATTCCATTCCATTCCATTCCATTCCATTCCATTCCATTCCATTCCACTCTACTCTATTCTATTCCATTCTATTCTATTCTATTCTATTCTAAACTTTGTCAAAAGACTTGGAAATTTATGTGGATGATACCAACCAGCTGCAGCTACAAGAAAAGAAGACCAATAGGAGGCACACCTTCCCACTCTAAAAGACATAGCAATTCTTCCTCTGAATATAACATTCATCTCTCTTTCCGCAAATTCTACTCCATTACTGTTTCAACAGATCTGCTCGTTACAGATGTGTCTCATTAGATTTTCCCCTGTCCTGTTAAAAATCAGCATCCTACTTACTTCCTTAAAACCACAGAAAACAAGACATCCTGCAAGAGAAGCTTTGCATCACAGCTAGTAGTTCAGTTGCTTTACCCCCACGTTCCTCTAGGATGCTGGGGTGAATACCATCTCATCCCAGTGACTCACTGATGTTCATTTTGTCTCCTTCTTCCAAAATGATCACCAATACTGATCTAAATTCCACATGCGCTGGTCAGTGTGGGTTTCAATACTGATGACAAAAAGACTAGCGTTAGATTGATATTTTTTCTGTACAGAATTTTGCATACTTTCCTTATTTTGTTCTAATCCGCTTTGTCAAAATCAGTCACATACTTTTGGTGACTTAAAAGTTCAAAGTTGAGCTAGGTGCAAAGCATATTATATTCTAAAGCTGTTTAAACGTCTCACTCCTATTTGTAAGAAAGAAAACAATTATGAACCTGATGTCTTTCGATGAGCTACATCATTTCCATAGACGTAAATATTTTCTAAATTAAAGTAGCCATTCAAGCAGACCTGTTGTTATACACACACTCCATACTTAAACAGTGATGAAGCCCCAGCTGCATAGTTCTGCCCTTGTCTTAAGGCACCCAGGTATGTGCAGTCCTACATACATTTAGGATTGTTCAGCCAATGCAATATAAGCTAATGCCCCAACACAGCAGAAACGCTGGTGCAGGTGAACACCAATGAATTACAGTTCACACAGTACAGTCATCCTCTGTGAGTATTTAGCACAAAAGCACATGAAAGAAAAAAAAATTCTGAAAATATAGAACATGTCATCCACTGGTGTAATCTTCTCTCACAGTTAGCACATTTCAGCTGGCACACAGTAACTTAGAGTGTCATGGTAACATGTCCATGGATTCACTTTCTTTAGCAAGAGCTCAGCTGCAGATCATGGAACAACTACCAACAGACCAGTGTAATCCTGATCTATATTTTTCCACAGCGGGGAAAAAAATGGGTTCGCTGCTTCAAAAACAGAAAGTTTTTGTGCAGCAATATGAAAATTTAAGTAGATCCATTATATATCCCTATGGCTTTAGAGAGGATGCACTTCCTTGCCTCTGGAATAATTCTTGGACTCAAAAAATGTTTCTCCCTCTAATCTGTCTTTCTGGCAGCAAGGCCAGCCCTTTATCATTGCCCTAATGTTGTCAATTACTTTCAGTTAATGCCAGATCCTTCTCATTAATGTCAAGAAAACATAAGGTCATCTTTTTTCCTGAATTCCCCTTGCAGAGGCAGGTTTTGCCTGTAGTGGAATGTATGTCCAAATGCAGTCTGTGTGAATTGCTATGCAACGCTGTAACGACACAAGCCACCTAACGCTCATGCTGCTCAAGACCCGAGCGGATGAAGAAAAGAAGTTTCATCGCTGTTTGCCCTTTTTCTAAAGGTAGGGATTGGGAATTGTGAACTTTTTTTTTTTCTCCCCATTGTAAACTAACAGGCATTATAATCCTATAAGCATTCGTATTTTGGCACTGGTAAGTGCCTTCATTGAGCACTACCTTAGGCAACGCACGGAAACCCAGCATCCAGCCCTGTGCAGCACGTGTGTCTGCGCAGGGACCTGCCAGCGCCTCTCCCCAGCTGTAGCAGTCCCTGCAGAGCCACCCTGGCAGCCCATCACTTCACCCAAACCCACTCCCTTGCCTCACACCGCCTCCGACATCTCTCCCAGCTGCAAAGCCTTCCCACTGCTCATCAGCAAGCCGTGCGCCAGGTTCGTCAGGAGCTTTTCTACATAAATCTGTGACAGAGGAGCCCCTCGTGTCGGGAGGATGGGGACAGTGTATTTATTGCTTTTGCAGGGCAAAAGCGAAACTGGGATTATTAAAGTTCGGTTTTCAGCGCTGGTCGGGAGGAGGAAAAAATAGGACTAAGAGAAATGGCTTTACAAAGCGTTTAAGCTGCCCACCCACGGCATGTACTCAGCACGTGTATTCAGGTCAGCATACTATTTCCTGTGAGTCACGTTCAGCTGTGCCTTAGCTGCATACTTTAGTCAGAGGGATCTTAGCTGAAGCCTGTGCTGTGAGGGGGCTGGCGGTGTCCAGATTTGTTCTAGTATCCTGGAATTTGCTCCTTTGAGTGCGGTGACTCAGTATAATCCTACAGAATTAAACTGCTTCTGTGTACCATTCCCACTGAGCTAATGAAATAGTTAAAATCCCCATCCGTGGTACAGAGTGGCGACACAATTGTTATATAATTAATAATACAATATCGAGGTGGGTGACACAGCTCAGGTTCAGCTACACCAGCATTAACTAGCTGAGCATTTTGCTGAGGGAAAAAGCCACGGCTTCTTTTCCTAATGCAGTTCTCTTGCCTGCTTCGAGTTCCTTATTATGCTTATCTCAGCTAGCAGCATGACTATCATTTTTGATGATTTACAAATGTGGGACAGCTGCCTGACTGGGGAAATAGTCACAGAGCCGCCCACAGGAGAGGCCGCTCTGCCCACCAAGGGGTGACTGCTCGCCCATGCTTGCTGCGACGCCGCTCGCATCTCTCAACCTCTGGTGGTCCACTGAGGGCTGTGGGTTGGGTGCCACCCGTGATCCCCCCAGTCTCCCTTAGCAGGGTAACTAACACCTATGTTCTTCTATCTTCAAGAGAAACAGAGGCTCCAACTCCAAAACCACCCAGTGAAATCCCCATGTTGTCATCTCCCTCTCTAACCCAGCTTGTCCTGGTCCCATGAGCACTACCAAGCACGCTTTGCTGAAAATTAGCTGCTTACATGAGTTTTCTGGGTATTTAAGGCTGGTCCAGCCCTTTGAAAACCCATGCCTAAGGGCTGCAGCACTCCCTGTGTTGCAGCAGCCTGTAGCATTAACACTCCCTTGTCATAGTTAAGGGTGCCACAGCCCCAGGGTATCGGGAAGCTCCAAAGTTTCTTCCACAATAAGTGTGGGAGGGGAAGGGCCAGGAACAGCAGAGCAGAGCAGAGGGGAAGACCAAGCAGTTTACGGGGAGACCACTGTGGGATTGAGTCCCTCAACCAGCCTTGACTGCATCCGCAGCCAGGAGCAGCAGAACGCCTCCCCACACCCAGCAACCACTTCACCAGAGGCAGAACACTTTACTGACTTTGTATTAAATGGGTAGGCTCATCCATCGCTTGGGATGACAATTAACGTTGGAAGGAGATCCAAGAAGTTGTAAAAGTTTAAAGGGACGCCTGTCATGTAATATTCTCTTCAACTTAAATTATATCAAAAATCTGGAGCATATGCTTAATAAGTAAGAGCAGAATTAATCCCCTAGCTGTCAGCGCAACTGCTCTGGAATGGTGACTTACATCTAATTACATTTCTTTTCAAAGCCTGGCTGCAGTCAGTTAGCTTCTGCCCTGGCTCACGCTGAGAGGAACCATGGCTGTGATGTGAGATCACACACACAGCGCTACAGGGGTATTTACATCAACAAACTCGGCTACCTAAGACAAGAGGCTAGTCTCCTCACAGTGTCCATGGAGGGACGTAAGCTCCCTCAGAGGGCAACTCAGAGTTCCCATTTGGGCATGCTGGATTGCCCACTGAGGGAGCCAGTAGCGCAGAAGGATAGCAGGCAGCCCGCACCCACCAGCCCTTTGTGCCTGAGAATGGGCATAGGAAAGTTGCTGTCTTTAAAGCAACCCTGCTCCCAATAGCATGGCTCAGATCCATTTCCTTTTGATCCTCGCTCCCAGCATCCCAGCCGCCACCACCAACTGGCCAGGCCACACCACAGCAATGAAAGCTGGATAAGAGACTTCACAGGCTTGGTTTGGGGTTTTTCAAGGAACCTCTAATACCTCCTAATAAGGGAGGTTATGCGAGGAGGAGGTACAAGACAGCATCAGCTCATACCTTCGTCAAGTATTTCCAATAATGCAGTGTTTCCTAAGAGGTTACAAGACTGAAGCAACCTAACCATCTAAGAAAAGCCTTTCTGATTTATCTTGCCTTTTTCTTCTAGACTAAAGGAATTTATTTTTCTGGCTTCTCGTTCATTTCCATGCCGAGGCCTGTGGGATATAAGGACATGAGTTTTATTAGCTCTACTTCCTCGAATGCAGGTCAGTAACAAAAGACCGTAACCCTTCAAGCTATTTCCTTCAGTTAATATTGCAGTAAAGTAAGAGAATTTTAACCCAGGAAATACTTTCCACATCAAGCTAGTATAACATTTTAGGCCTACAATTTCAGACTAGTTACTACCAATCCTCAGAATGGAACTGATGAAAAAAAGAACAGTGTCAGACCAAAAAGCATTTGTTACTCACAATCACTCTTTGTATTAAGGTGTATCAGCTCAGCTTTGTGTTCATTCCTAGTGTTGTAAAACCACCTCTTGTGGCTGACTTGGCCCACTCTGTTCTTCTGCACACTCATATTACGCCAGTGAAATGCATTTTTTCCAATAAGGCTTGCTGAGCTCCACAGTAACTTTTCCTAGCGCATAAAGCGAAGCTGGTGGGGGCAGCTTCTCCCCCCAGGTTGCACCAGACTACATTAGATATAATGCCTACATGGGGCAGCCACTCAGGTGATTCATATTGAAAAATCTGTCTCATGATTTTTGTCAAATATGGATTTTATTAAACCCCCTCTAGATGCAGCTCATTGGTACATCTAATGTATTCAGGTTTTCTCCCATCAATCATCAACTATACTCCTTTTTTTTCATTATTATTAAAAGATCAGCTCCACCATGCAGGACTAATTAGAGAGGAGGATTGATTGAAAAGGCTTACTTCATTGAATAATCAAGGCTCCCAGTTTTTGCCAGGTTAACGCAGGCTTCTGCCATTATTTTTACATAACCTAGCCCTTAGAGATAGAAGCAACATCCTGCAGAGAACAGAAACGACTTGCTTAGGAATACATCTATAAACCTGACAAGAATCAGCACCCAGAGACTGCTCCAACTCCTGTCCGCAGTCTTTAAAGTTTTCAGCTGAACTCTAGTGAAAATGAGTTTCTGCAGTGCTGGATCCTAACCAGCGAGAAGAGTGGGTACTGCGGGTTTTCAGTCAGGAATCTTCAACAAAAAGCAACAACAACAAAAAATCCCTTGCTTCTATTTGACAAAAGAGCTTGTAGGAAGTGTCTGTGTGAGGAGGGTAAGAAACGTGTTATTTTTCCTGGCACCGGGAGCCTAAATAAAAGCTTCCAGTGGGCAGTTTTGCTAATAGGAACTGATTTCACGTTAGAAGTGGTTTCCGTGCCACCCTGGGAGTGCTAGCTGAGGAGGAGTTGCCCACCGCAGCTGACCCCGCACCTAACCCAAAGGTGCAAAAAGGATAAGCCCAGGGGCTCAGACCGAGCACCTTGCCTCTCCCTCAAAAGGGAGAAAGCTGAAGTTGAAAGCTGGACGTCTGGCCAGAAATCACACTGCAGCAGTATCTTTGTAGCAGATTGAAGTAACCCTGGCAGAGACATGCCCACTCCTTGGTACGTGCCATTCTGTTTCTACAATATGGGCTAGAAATGGGGCCAAGATACAAAAGATCGGTACCGCTTTGGCCTGCCCAGTGGGTCAGGACCTAGATGTACCACTAGCTTGAGAAGATCAAGTTAGACAAAATAAATTCCTTCACAGGACTTTTGTTCCCTTCAAGGCATCTGGACTTGGAGCTGGTTGGGAGGAGGACTGAGATGGGAAGGAGTGATTTCCCAGTGAAATGGCTCCCACCAAACACAGCGGTGGCCAGAGGAGCTGCACCAGCTACAGGAGCATCCAGCAGCCTCTTCTCAAGTGGACGTCGACTGAACGAGCAAGAAAAAATAGATCTTTCTGGGAAGTAAGGGGAGTTCGTAAGGACATCTTGCATTATTTCAGATAGACCAGGGAGCTGAAGGGGTAGCCAGCTTAGACCCATAACTCCCATCAACCGCACTCGGTCCTAACAGCACTCTGAAAAACCACTCACAGGTCTCCCTTGAGTCAGTGCATCTTCACAAAAAAAGGGAAAAGTCTGGATACTTCTAATAGCTTTATTCCAGGGTTTAGCCCAGGCACAACTGCACTGCGGTTTATTGTTTGTTCAACAGCACAGCAGAAAATTCTCTCTCAGAGAGAAAGCAGGTAGCTGGGATCAAGGAGAGGACCAGAGATACTCTAAATACACAGGAAAAGGGTAAATAGCAGGACCAGCAAGTTTTGGCTGAAAC
This sequence comes from Chionis minor, assembly GCA_013398295.1. Taxonomy (NCBI): domain Eukaryota; kingdom Metazoa; phylum Chordata; class Aves; order Charadriiformes; family Chionidae; genus Chionis; species Chionis minor. The sequence continues at coordinate 472,772 of VZSF01008377.1, forward strand.
TAGCAGCTAAAGGAGCAAGTAAGCTGTCCTCTGTGTGTGTCCACTGCTGAGAACAACAGAAGCCCAATTTCCAACTGGGTTTGCATAACACTACCACAGTACTTAACTATCAATAGAAGCAATTTGTATCCGGATTGATGGGAAAATACCACAGCATAGATGATTTCATGGATTTTGAGAAACAGTGTGAAAATTAATTTCATGAGGGTCAAGGAAGAGCAGCTTTTCAAGCCTCGCCTCATTTCCCCACTTCCTAAAAGCAGGTCCCCTCCATTGACCCTACCTCCTGTATGAGCCTTGTTCCCATCCCAAATTGAACCAGAACACACTTGGCTCTTGCTGGCTTATGCCACAAGAGGCAAGCAGAGGGATGGAGGCACAAGTGTTCCCACATCCCTTAAGATGAGCTCTGAGTCTGTCTGTAGGTAGCAAGGAGGACAAGAGAGCTTTATTCACTCTTCCACCTCTGGAAGAATTTAAAAACCTGCTGAGACCACAATTTGCCTCCAGTTGACATTGCTCCCACCATCTTCAATGCACTGCGGTTCAGGCCTCCGGTGATTTACAGATTCTGTGCCATTTCTCCCCAAACCTCAGCGTGTTTCCCTTGAGGCAGATCGTGCTCCCCAGGGCTGTTTCTTTCTCTTTCTCAAGGAATCCCAGTACATTAGCTCCACCTCTCTGCAAGGCTCCTGACGAAAGTTCTTTTGCATAAAACATTGGCCCCGATAACTGCAAATGAAAGACAAATTCACCAGATAAATGAGCTGGATATTATTTTATTGTAATTTAAACAATCATTTTTGAAGTGTGTAAGATTATATAGAACCTGTAATCAGAGCCAAAAGATGTCACTGAATAATACATGACATGCTATAAATTAGGGAAAGAATGATTATATGTAATAAAAAGAATAAGAAATTTCTTCTTGCAGGAAGGATAGGAACCACATTATTACTGAGCAGAGAGCGATAAAAATCACCACCTTATGAATAAAGCAATGGAAAAAAGAAATGCCAGAGAGAGTGGAAACGACCAAGGAAAGCTTGGCTAGGACTTAGTAAGCAAAGCCAGGGGCTTATAACTCTTCCACACAGAGCAGTGCAGTGATGCTCACAAATAATTTATTCAACAGCCAATGTATAAACTATTGATGAATAATTTTGGGTTTTCGAAGGGTTTTTGCTTACTACAACTTCTTGGCTGATAAAAAACCTGACATAGTGACGAGCCCCGTCCTGAAGAGAAAGTGGGAGTGTTCGCCAGCAAGAGAGCAACCTCCCCTGTGCTAGTGTTATTAACCCTGCGAAGGGGATCCTGGAACGGTGCGCAAGCCGCTTCGCGGGAGCAGGGTGACTCATCAGACACTGTGCTCCCGGACACCATTGATCTACCAGCAAAGTCATCTCATTCTGAGCCTGCTAATAGAGGTAAAAGTGCATTCATTTGTGGAAATTCAGGCCTCCGCTAGCTCCTATATTGAACAGCCATATAATAAAAGAAATTGCCTGTGTTCAACCGCTCCAGATAGGCTAATCACTCAAGATATGATAATCAGTCACCTTGGTATGATAATACCAGGTGCTCTAAGAAGGTCAATGTGGCAGCCCGGGAGCAACAACACTCAGGAGCTTCTAACTTGTAAGGATGGTCAAATCAGCACCTGTCCCTAATGAGCCTGCACCCCCAAAGAAACGACCCGACTTTAACTTGTACGCCTTTGACCAGACTGAGTGATGGTTGAACGGAAGTCCACATGGAGTTAAACCACTTTTCACCCAGCTTAGATGAAGCAGATGAAAAACACATAGAAATGCCATACCGAGGACAGAGCAACAACGTTACTGTGCCTCCTGTCCCCTGGCCTGAGCCTCCCTTGCCTTGCAGACTGAAAAACAAGGGCATGCCCATACTCAAGCCAGAAATGCTGCCACAAATGTGTACAGCAGGGTCAGATTTGACAGCAGAGCAGCGTGCGTTCCACAAACTTGAGTGACTACTCAGAGTGCGAGGCCGTGGAGAATCAGATGTTCACCGCCCGGGCGTGAAAACATTCACTTGAAATCAGGCAAAATTAAGCTCCCGCTAAAGACGAATAAACCACAGTGTTTCCAGAACAGATGTAAAGACCAAGATGTGCCTTCAGCTTAAGAATGAGCAAGCTGCAAAAATCACTCTCACATCAATTTAATTATCCTCTCACATCTATGCACCGTTAGGACCCTCCTATCCCCTAATATGCCAGCCCTTCCCAAGTATTTCAGCATAGGTATGAGGCTCTTTCAATTGCTTTCTTTCTTTGCAGCTGGCAGCAGGAAGAACCTTACTAGTTTGCAGCTTGGGTTGGGAGTAGGAGGCAAACGGGCTGCAGTGCTCACTGAAGAAAAGGTAAGTCAGCAGCCTGAGCTTGGCGTCGAGCTGGGCTCCCGGCTATTCTCCCTGAGTGGAGAAGCAAGTTCTCCAAATCCTAGAATATACGTTGCAATTAGCAAAATAAGGGTTTGGGGGGGGTTGGGGTTTTTTTTTTAGTTCTCTGCTTTCAGAAGAGGGAGAAATGCCCTGTTAATCAGGAAAGAAATTATGTTACCACAGCTATTTAGCATGCAGGATTGATTTCTAAATGAAACAATATGCAGTCTTAATGTCATGTCTTGAGTCATTTTATGAACAATACATGCATCTCTGGACTTTTCTTCATTATAAAATATTAGTTCTTTCAACTTCCATGGCTACATTTCCTGATGGCCGCATATCTGTTTTTCGTTCCTCGTTACCTGGTTACAACATAACGTGTCCAGCAGGCGATCTGCAGAGTGCCCTGCTCTTTTCCTCCCCGCTAATGCCAGGGGAGGCATTAGACAAAAAATTTGGCGTTTACACCTGCACCATGCTTCGTACATTCATCACATCTCTAGTTTCTGCTCTAGTTTCCTTGGGACCTGTGAGTTGGGGGTTGGCTTTCCAGCTGCTCTCACTTCCTCTGGTGTAGCCCTCGAAGCAGCCATTGCAAAACCCTCCCAGTTTGCACTGGTGTAAGGAGAGCAAAGGACAGACTCCAGTGGACGGAACTTCAAACAGAGTTTATAGTTTATTATTCTTTACAGAGTAGTCTAGATGGGAATTTTTCTGACCAAAAACAATCATCGTCATTAGAAAATTCGATTCTATGGAGGCAATTTCCTACATCCAAGAAGGAATTTCTGGCAAAAAAAGCTCTTCTGCCTACTTCCCAGTGCAGACGTGCAATCTTAAACCTTACAGTCACAGAAATGCATGAGCTCAGCCAAGTCCCTTGCAAATTCTGCTTCTCTCTGAGGTGACTGAAACTTTCATTTAAAAGATAAGAAGAAAACCTGGAAATTATCTTTTCTGACTAGCTTTATTTACAGTTATTTTTTTAAAATCCTTCTGTTTTTTCATGGTTGGCTTGCAAGTCAAAAACATTGAGAATACCTTGCCGAGTAATACATACTAATGCAAATATTGATTTATTTAAACTTCTTTGAAAGACTCAGCTTCATATCATGCCTAAAGAAACCCATTAACCACCTCTTGAAATCCTTCATCTTTTTGAATATCCATGATCTTGATAACCCTCTCCTGGTTTTCTCCATCTCTACTTGCTAAATATTTTGGATCAAATTCTGTGGATAAAACCTAGCCAATCACAGAAGCTACAAACCAAGTTTAATAGGTGAATTATCCTTCTAAATCCTATTCCGCACTTACCTAGTGTCTTTCAGCAAAGATTTCAAAATATTTTATAAGAGCGTATTGAGTGATTGATAAATTAAGCCTAACAAAACCCCAGGAGGTAGTACAGTTAGATAAACAGAAACACAGAAAGGTTAATTGTCCAAGGTTACATAGCAAGTCATTTGCAAAACCACGGCAAGCACCTAAGGAGTCCTAACTACAGTTCCAGCAATTTGCTCTGCGAAATATGTCAAGCCTGATTCGCAATTGTCTTCATCTTTGTGTAATTACTTACTGCAGTGCAAGACAAGTGTAAAACAGGAGTAAAATTGGTGCCCAATCAGAATAGCACAAGTATGAAAGGATGAACAAGGGAGAAGGCAATGCAGAATCCCTATATTTCTTGTCCATCATGACCAACATGTCTCTGGTTCATTAACTCTCTTGTTTACCTACCAACTTAAATGATAAATTTAATAGTGCTCTGTTGACAAAAGCGTTGGCTAGTTATCATTTTGCTGATGGATGACTCTGCAGCAAACAAAATCATTATAGGTGTACTCTAGATTGTCATATCACTTTTCCCTTCTGTTTTTTCAGCAACAATCGGTAGGTAGAATTAGAACTGAGATTTTTTTAGTGTGTTGTGTCATATCAGGTGGCTAAGATCTGGTTGTTAAATTTAACATAATTCTCTTAAATATAGGAGTATATCATATATATGTATCTGAACTCTAACATCTTATTATATAGGCCTAATTTGACAGTTGTATCATGCCAGACAACATTAAAACAAACTTAATTTGAACAAATTCTAGAAAAAGTAACATATTAAAATACTTCTATGAAAACACAAAGTTACGAATTTAGCAAAATGCTTCTCATAACATTATCCTTCCCTGTTATCAGCTGGCTAACATTTTAGAACATGCTTAATCTCAGAAGCAACTAACAAACACCTTCAAGTATGGGAAGGGTTAAGAGGCAGTCACTACACCCACTGTATTTTGGATTCACCCTACATAAAATTGGCCTAGAAACCTTAGAAATTGGAAAGATTTTTCAGCAGATAGCACATATCGGACATAATAAAATACCGGTGGGGAAGAGGATATCTGATGTTACTTTTTGTTTTCACTAACCACAAAAACTTTTTATAGAATCATAGAATGGTTTGTGTTCAAAGGGACCTTAAAGATCATCTAGTTCCAATCCTCTGCCATGGGCAGGGACACCTTCTGCTAGACCAGGTTGCCAAAGTATCTTTTAAAGCATCTTGTTTTAGGCAGTCCCATTCAGATGTAAATATTTTACTTGAACACAAAATGCTTATGTTTCGAAGCAGTTCAGCTGGATTTCATTGTAACGGTACATTTCCCTGCTGTGATGTATAGGTCCATGTTCCACCTTTGGTTGCGTCAGTTTTCCTGAGCAGATTCATCCTCCCTGTTGCAAAATAGCCTTCTCCCACCACTTGCAACACCCACACTTTGCTCCAACTGGGGCAAAATAATGGCAGTAACATTTTCAATACACATTTTTCAATTTAGAAAAACTATAATTCAAAAACCATTTTATATGCCCATTTCATTGTTTCCCTATACGAATTTACTTTTTAAATTTTGACAATTCAATTTTTTTTTCTCAGCTGGATAAAAGTCAATGACAGGGAAAAAAAAAAAGAAACTCCAGTTTTCCTCCAGCTCTAACCTTACATCTCCCAAACATGAAATCAAAAAAAAAAGAAAGACAAATCATTCCTTTTTTTAATAAGGAGAAAGCAAACAAAACAAAGCAGGCATTTTTTTAAATCACAAAACCAGAAAAGATATTGCAAGCCACTTTTAAATAAACAGCAACACTAGCTCATTCTGCTGAACACGGCATTAAGAATATCTGTTTTAAAACAGAAATGGTAAGATACCAGGCTAAGTGTTTTTATGATGATCCTTTGACTAAAGTGCTTTTCATGGTACTGTCCATCCAAAGACCTCACAGCAATTTTCCAGCACCGATGCGCTGACTCCCATGACATTGACAAATACACTGTTGTTCTGTTTAGCAGTTATGGAAGCTGAATCACAGAAGATAAAGTCTCTCACGGGAGGCCTTACAAGAAGCCAAAGTTTTCTAAGTGTTGGTTCTGCAACTCGGCAAGCAGGTGATTTCCTCCACCCTGTGGGTGCCAAGTTCAGCAAGGTGGGTCCCACACATCATCTCCTTGCCACCTCTGTGACATGGACTTTTTCTGCAGCCCCCGCCGTCACTGCTTTGCCAACACCTCCAACTCAAATATCCTTAATTTTTCTCAATTAATTATGCCTGGCGTTAATGCTGGAAAGGTCTGGATTGAGGACAGTATGTGCTCTACTTGAAAGTCACCTTCAGCTGTGGACCTACCCCAGGACATCCGCCTTTGTCCCTATACCTGGTGCCTCCTCCCAAGCTCTTTTGTTTTGCTTCACATGCTTTATATTGTTTGCTCCCAAAACATCCCTCCGGCCTCACTCCAATTCCCACACAAGTAGTCTGGAAAGGGGACGGGAGGGTAAAGACAGGGAGGAGGAAAGGCTGCAATTAAATGGACCCCGAGATGCATTCATGCTACAGTGAGAAATGGTGTTATCCTTGCTTTCCGCACCTCCCTTTCTCTCCTCCCTCACTTCTATTTGCCTGCCTATGATCTTTGTTTCCCTCCCAAAGATTAGATAATACTTTCTCCGGGCCAGAAGAGGGACCATATTTGGCAGGCATGAGCGGTGCAGCAGCTCACGGTCCCCTGCCCAGCCCCGGGCCATGACTGCTCACCACGTGCCCTGCCCAGGGCTCTCCCCGGGCAGGGGCTGCGCCTTTGCTTCTGTACATCCAGTACCTTGTGCCTTTGGGAACACATGGGATAATGCAAAATAAAGAGCAGGCGAGCCCTTCAGCTTGGCCAAGACAGGGCTGCTGTGAGAGAAGCTTGAAAACCTCAAATGCCATTTTCAATGTTTAACCTTTTAAACTGGCATCAGCATTGCACCACAATTAGTTTTTAATCTATCACTGCCAAAACCCGTGTATCTTTGTCCCTGGCATTATATTTGCTGTAGAAAATGTCTTCTGACCACCAGCTACTACAGCATTACACAACTGAAATACATCCCAGAATGTACCCATCTAACATCATAAAATACCAACATGTCAAGCAATTTTCATCTTGCCGTCAGCTACATGTGTACACAAGCTAGGGAGTACGTACACCTCGTCTGAGCTGACACCGGTTTGCATAAATCACAATTAGGCAACAATCACAGTGAATAACAACCAGAGTTGACAGTACAGCACATTAATCTTAAGGGAAGATGAGAGTGACCAGGGTAAGAAGACGACACTAAGGTCACAAAACCTTTGCTCGTGATGGCAGCAAAGGCTGGCAGGTGAGGAATACAATGAGCTCCAAAGGTACAAGCGACTGAACTTACAGTTGCTTCTTGTAAGCAACGTACAGACAGTAAAACCCCATTGCAGATGTGTTTGGAGCATGCGGGGAAATGTGGAGAGGGAGAGCCTCACATTAGGTGAATCTTCCTGGACCATGCCATATTTTCCACCAAGGCAGCTCAAAGTGTTGGAAATGAGCTGTGGAAGGCCAGGTCTTCACACCAGGAAAATATACAGGAAAACAACGTTTCTTCCCTCCTTCTTGAAAAAAAAAAACAAAAAACAAAGCACAAACCAGGGCTCCTCCTCCTGAAGGCTTCCTCGCAGGGTGGTGGGAGCTCCTCTTCTGCTCAGTTTAGCAAAAACATGCAGGAAAGGGAGGTGATAATCCCCTGGCGACATTTCACTTAACACTCCTCTGGCAGGCAATAATTCCTGTGTGCCACAGGAACCAGTGTAATGGAAGCAGGCTCTGTCTCAGAGAAGCGTGTTAATGTATTTGCAGCACATGAAGGCCATTATTATGAGCTTAATCCAAGTTTCGATGAAAGCAATGTAAAGCTCTCATAAGGCCTCTGCAACATTAGGCACTTTTACTTCTGAGCTGGTGTTTTTTGGCAACCTGAACACTGAGAGACTCCACATAGAAGGAAACCCAGGCCTGACCCAAGGACCAGATATGCAGGATTTCCACACAGCCCCCCTCGGTCCCTTCCATTCAAGGTGGGGGCAACAGCTGTGGCCTGAGAAAATAAGCAAACATAAGCACATACACACAAACCCAAAAGTAATAAATGCTCACAGTGGAGCTTTTCCAAATGAGGGCCAAATGGCAAGTTGCAGTTGCCAATTCACAACAGGAGGCTGGGGGCATAAAAACTGGGGAACTGTCCCCCATCATCTCCTGTTTTGGGCAACTTATTCCCTTCCCAGACATCCCACAGAAGTTTGCATACTCGTTCACCTTGTAGGGCACAGGCTCTCTTGAGCTTCTTTGTGCAGCTAACACCAAGTTTTCTTACAAGCTGGTTTCTCTTCACAGTCGATAACAGTAGTGCTTACTGCTGCCCACATGCTAACATATTCTTACACATTTTTAAGGGCTGCTGTGGACCAAGACGTGTTTCGTGAAGAGACACAGAAAAGAAGAAAAAGCAGGAAAATGGGGCTAAACAAAGCTGAAAGTGTTAGAATATCAATAAGAAACTGCACCTGTAAATGATGGCCTTTGCTATTTTTAGCTATCATTACAGAAACAACAGTAATGATGGATACCACCTTCCTACCTTGACTCCTTGGTGGCAGCTGCATCCCTTGTCCTTGTGGCTTTACCACTGCTGCACGAGTAGCAGATTCTCCCAAGGAGACAAGGAAAGCAGAGCAGCTCTGCATGGGACTGCGCCCAGTGATTTAGCTGTAGAGCTGCCACTCATTTTGCCGTGTTGCTGTACAGAAGCTAATTAGCCCCATTGAGAGTCAAGCTTTATTAGCCTGAGTGCATGTTTGTTAACCTTGTCTTACCATCCGGGGACACTGCTTGGCCAGCACGACCAAGGGTCTCTGCACCAGGCACCTGCACGCAGGCACGCCGCATGTTCTGGGTCTGTCCCCGATGCGGCGTGCTGCCCCAGTTTCCCCAGCGCGGTGGCCAGCTGGGGGAAGAGGGGGCACAAGTCACTCTGCTCCCCATTTCTCTCCCACTACTCTCACCTGTAGGCACGGGAGAGGGCATGCACCAGCTCAGCACAAACAACGTTCTGCCCTGTAGCTGCTGCTCACCATCAGAGTAACCATATACACTCCTATTCAAATGGGGGTGCTGCTTCAAGTGTGGGACTAAGCGTAGGCTTACACCCAGTAAGCACCGGCACTGTGTATTTTGCACCCACACTCCTGTTACTCCATCTGCAGTTTAGACCCAAAGTGCCAACGTTACTTACTAGGAGCTGGACTTAGGATACCTGGCAATGGACCGTGCTTTGGGGCACCTTGTCTGAAGCCCTCTCCAAAATGGATGCAGGAGACTACAATCCCATAGCGAGGCACCAAAGAGGTGCTCAAGCTGCTGAATTGCTCAGGGGCTGCAAGAGAACTGTTCTGGAGCAAATGTGGAGGTGACTGGACAGCGACGGAGATTAGGTTGGATGATGGCCACAGGCTCCCACCTACCCTACAAAGGGGGAAAAGAAAATAACATCCATATTCTGAAGAGAAGAAACTGAGGAAGACGATTTGGTCAGGACCACACAGAAGCACTGGGTGAGAGGTGGGAAATCAGGGCTGACTTGAGTCCTTGCTTTGCTCTTGTATTACAAGCCCAACCTTCCTGCTCTATGCAGCATTTTGGTTATTACTGAGAATATGAAAAAAGGCTGTGCATCATCTTTAACAGAAATAGTGTTAGGCCACCCTTCAGATAACCCAGGGCTTTGGGAATAAGTTCCTTAAGCCTTTGGGCTGCACCCCATGAGCTCATTTCACCTGCTGAGGGTTTCTGGAGCCCACTGCCCTCCCGTACTGAAAGAGCCACGCAGATCAGGACCTGGCCACAGAATCCTCTCCGCAGCACCTTAAGCCCAGCGGTCTGCCCGCGGTCTGCCTTCTCCAGCCATCCCTGGGTTGGAGTGAACACATCTCTGCGGTGTCTCTAATAGGCACACGCTGTCTCTATGGCAATGAGAGACAGGAAGCGCCTGAGAAAGATGCTGCAGAAAGGACTGTGTCTGGCACCAGGAGGAGACAGCAGAAACGTGCAGAAGCCCAGAGGGAAACGTTCCCTGCAGGCTTAAGAAAGTGATGTGGCCAGAGGATGACATAAGTGACCCAGAGGATGGCAATACGTGTCTGTTTTCTTCAAGTCAGGCTTTTCTTCCGACTAATGTTTTCATTACTTTTTATTTATAATGGATTAAATTTTAACTACGCAGTACTATAAAAAGTGCTTACTGGACATCACCCAGCTCAATCTTCATCAGGCTCCCGTAAACTAGGAAATGGAAACCTTTCCAGCTTTCTAGTGCAGAATTGCACAGCATGTTATTGTACTTCACTGTAGCGCAGGAAGGGGTGTTACGAAATAACAAGTACTGCATAAGAGTACTTTCAGGTGCTGCCTGTATTTGTGTCAGGCTTTTCCCACTCTGGAAGAACTGCAGTTAAAAGGCATTACATTAGCATAAAAAACATATTTAACTAAAAACATACCTACTTTTCTGTTTTATGGCTGATGATTCAGAATAGGAAAGAAAGCAAAACCTCCTCATTCACTCTTCCCTATTTATTGTTTCTTTCTTAACACTTCAGACAAGAACAATGAAATGGCCTTGTCAGGCTCAGCCTCTGTTTATGGCTACCTTTCAGTTCGCAGGTACTAGTGCCATATTGCCTGATATGCAAGAACAAGGGAAGTATGTTTAAAAATTTACATGTTTTAATTTTGTGGGGATTTGGCGTGTCACTAGAGAAAGTGCAATAAAAGTCTCCAGGCTCTTCCTTCTGCTATAGACTAAATTACTGATCGTGATCAAGACAGTACGACAGCGATTATTAGTCATGTTGTTACAATTCGTACTCACAAATTAATTTTAATCCTGCATGCACCTATTGGCTTTCAAAAAATTACCAAGAACGTGAAGGCCACTTTTATATTTAAATCCCAAAAAGAAACCACCTACAAAAGCCACTGCAGTTCACCTCTATAATTTCAGGGGGAAAATTAAGGAACAGCACAAATTTTTACTTACACCAAATCAAGTAAGAAGCAACATAGCATGTACTTGCAAGATCATTCACCTGCACAGTATTCCTACTGCATGCTCTTTCACAGCCACTTATTCTCTATAAGTGGAGAGGAATGAGGGGGAAACTGGAAAGGATGAAATACTGGGACAAGAAAGAAGTATATAATCCTGAAGTCACTAGAGAAATCAATATATAGGTAATATATTCAAGTTCCATATGTGTGTATAAACAAAAGATCAGGACTTAGATATAAATCTGCATAAGGTATATGGAACTTTTTCTGGCATGACTCCCTGAGAACATATACTGCTGCCCTACTGCTGTGGTTTTCAAAACCCACATCTTTTCTAAAAGAGAAAATGTCTGCACCTAGCAGATTCTAACTTTGTGTGGGTGTGTAACTAACTTGGTTACCAAAGAAACTAGTTCATGTTCTACACCACATAAAACTAATATTACTATTAGAATAAATAATTTGAAGGAGAGGAAAGGGGGGGGGGGGGCGGAAAAAAACCCCCATGACTGCACTGCAGATTTGTAACAACCAATTAATGGCCAGAGAGAGAAATGCCATAGCCTCTGTCACAAAATTTTCAGCCTCCCTACACCAACCAAACAAGCCTTTGCTCTCGATGCAAATATTTCAAAACCGAGCCTACACTGCTGTGTTCACGCACCACTGCACTGCCTACATGACGTGTTTTCTGCATAAGTGAAGGAAAGTTGCAGACATCTTGTACTGTTGCCAAGACACTCTGACACTTGCTCAGAGACACTCGTCTGCTGCTGCTGCTGCTGCTGCTCAGAAAAGCTTTGACTTCCTACATTTCAGTGCCGTACCAGGGCTGTCCCTGGCTGCTTACGCCTTCTGTCTTGCTTTTCCATGGCGTTGGATTCACCTTTCTTTTCTGCAGCAGTATTCAATTGTATCTGGAAGGCGGGGGGGAAAGAAAAAAGAAAAAAGAAAAAAAAACCCCACCACCAAAAAAAACCCCAAAACCCATAGAGTAGAGCCTGACCTTTTCTTTTGGGTAAAAATATTATACTGTTTCATTTTTGATAGACTGGCTGGCTAACACGCAGAATCATACAATCACAGAATCATAGGATCATGCAGGTTGGAAGGAACCTTTAAAGGTCCAACCATCAACCTAACACTGCCTAAACCATGTCCCTCAGCGCCACGTCTACTCATCTTTTAAATACCTCCAGCAATGGCCATTTCACCACCTCCCTGGGCAGCCTGTTCCAATGTCTGATCACCCTTTCTGTGAAGAAATTTTTCCCCAATACCCATCCTAAACCTTAATGCAGCCTCACACCAGCAACACCAGCTGCTTTTTCAGCTCAGAAACCGACGCGCCTGGTTCAGGGATTTTGACTTGTTTCCCCAAAGTGACACCAGAAGCCCCATGGCTGCGCTGGCACTGCCGCCAAGGCCGCGCCTGGTCCCCCGCCAATCTCCGGCGGCCCTCAGCAGGCAGGGAGGCATCGCCCGGCAGCCAGCGCTCCTCTGCACGGTCCGCATGGGGAATAACTTCCACCCCCGGGAATGAGAAGTGGGAGCCAGGCTGGAGACGCTCATGGCTGGCCTCAGCCACCCGGCTTGGCCCACGCCGCTGGGCCTGGGCCACCACAGGGGACGCCACCGGCTCCCCCACCTCCCCCCTCCCTCCTCCCCC
>VZSF01008378.1:0-18847 GCA_013398295.1 Chionis minor
GGGGCCGACTTCTTGGCTGGAAAATGCATGCAGAAAGCAAATCTTTTGGAGAAGACAAATATTTTCATTGTAAACATAGTTATCTTTAATATATATAACTTTTCTGGAAAAAAAAACCCTCTTTGGAATAGAATAAAATATTCTTTCAAGTAGTGGAGTAGTTTAAGGATAAGGAAATTATATTAGAATTCAGATGAATGATGGTTCAGAATATATAGTTTGAGAAACATAAGAAAGGCTTAAACTTTACAAGCATTTTGATCATTATAGAACAAAACTGCAAAGATTGATTCAATTACTGGTATGACAACGTATGTTAAAGTATCACAACCATGTTTACAATGAGCAATTAAAATTACCATTAGAGGTAAAAAATATGCATAAATGGCAGAAATGTATAATGAATTAAAAAATAAAAAATCCTTAGAAACCATTTTGTATTGCAACTGTCTTCATAAAGTAGATTGTCTGCAAATAGATCTGAAGTCTCTCAGCTACTACACAGCGAACTACCCATCTTCTCAAAAAGCACTCTCTTTTGGTTGATACAATTTTGTTTAAAATCTTGATTAAAAATCTGTCTAAATGTTTCTTCAACAATAAAGAATACAAAACCTCAAACAATGATAATTATAAAAGCAGAACTACAAACTTCTTAATAAAGATTTACTTAAGAGATATTTGCTGCTAAATATTTTCTTAAAAGCTTAATTTTAACATATATTTCTCTTCATTTATATTAAAATGGGTAATAAGATGGAATAATCTGTTTATTTTCCAGCCAACTTTTCTGAATAATCTCTAAAACTGAGGAACCTAGAAGTCCTGGTGGGCACCAAGTTGAACACAAGACACCAATGTGCCCATGCTGCAAAGAAGGCAAATTATATCCTTGTCTGTGCTATCCAAAGTGTTGCCAGCAGGTTGAAGGAGGTGATCCTTCCCCTCTGTTCAGCACTGGTTAGGCCACATCTGGAGCACTGTGTCCAGTTCTGGTCTCTCCAGTAAAAGAGGGCCATGAATATACTGGAGAGAATCCAATGAAGTCTCTTTTCAATGACAGGAGCAGAAGTAATGAGCACAAACTGAAACACAGCATGTTTCCTCTGACCATCAGGAAATAATTTTTCACTATGAGGATGACCAAGCACTGACACAAGTTGCTCAGGGAGGTGGTGGAACTTCCCTCCTTAGAGATATTCAAAAACTGTCTGGATGTGGTCCTGGGCAACTGGCCAAGGATGGACTTGCTTGAGCAGGGAAGTGAACCAGATGGTCTCCAGCGGTCCCTTCCAACCTCAACCCTTCTGTGATTCCGTGAAACGCCACCTGTTAAATTTGTACAAACCTGTTTACCCACCAAAACAACCATATGAATGCCAAGCAACTGATCATCTAGTAACAAGACACCTAATGTGAAAAATCAATGTAGTTTTGCATGTACAAATGCAAAGTGTTTATTCTTAGATAGAGGATCATATAAATACCTTTAAAGCTTAGAAAACATGTTTTGAAATCGTAAGTTTTCTGTTAAAGCCTCATTTTTCCTCTGACTACTATAAACAGAAATAAAGACATCTGGCAGCTTAAGTGTGGTCTAAGTCCCTAGACNGTTTCCTCTGACCATCAGGAAATAATTTTTCACTATGAGGATGACCAAGCACTGACACAAGTTGCTCAGGGAGGTGGTGGAACTTCCCTCCTTAGAGATATTCAAAAACTGTCTGGATGTGGTCCTGGGCAACTGGCCAAGGATGGACTTGCTTGAGCAGGGAAGTGAACCAGATGGTCTCCAGCGGTCCCTTCCAACCTCAACCCTTCTGTGATTCCGTGAAACGCCACCTGTTAAATTTGTACAAACCTGTTTACCCACCAAAACAACCATATGAATGCCAAGCAACTGATCATCTAGTAACAAGACACCTAATGTGAAAAATCAATGTAGTTTTGCATGTACAAATGCAAAGTGTTTATTCTTAGATAGAGGATCATATAAATACCTTTAAAGCTTAGAAAACATGTTTTGAAATCGTAAGTTTTCTGTTAAAGCCTCATTTTTCCTCTGACTACTATAAACAGAAATAAAGACATCTGGCAGCTTAAGTGTGGTCTAAGTCCCTAGACTTCACCACAGTTAGCTTTTACTTCAAGGTTTTACCAGAGTATGTTGCAATGAAAACATTAATTTGGCTATAGAAGATAATTTTTCTTAAAAGATAGGTACAAAAGAAGGATATGAATTATTTCTTGATATAATCTGCAGGATTTCCTGTTCAGTAATGATCTATCTAATTTCTATTCCCTAAGAAACAAAACTAAACTACCACTGAAAAATAAATATCATCAATATTTCAGGCTGTGGTTAACTGTAGAAGCACAAGATTAAATAGACCTAATATGAGTAATGTGAAGACTTCAAATCATTCAAGTCAAAAGCTCAGATTGTGATAGCCCTGGAACCTTAGAGATTTTACCAGAAAGTGAATTACGCAGTGCAAGTTCCTTTGAGTCTTCCTCTCATGGCAGTTCTATTTATTTATTTATTTATCTGTCTTAATTCTAATTGCTGATAGTGAGTAACAGTGACCACAGAAAAGGATAAGAACTTAAAAAAAAAATAGTAGTGTTAAATAGTTAAATCTATATACATAACTTTAAGGCGGTGACTTGTTCCATAAGTTGTTCCGTTGAAGTCATGAGGAGTTGCACACTTACCTGTATGCTTCTACATTTTGCTGGATTGCACAAAAGAATGCCTTAGCAGGAACATGCTCATGCATTTGAGATGTCCATAATGCCAAAGGGGAACAAGTCACAGTGTGATTGGATCTTGGAGTTATCACAGAGATTAAAATACTGCCATGCGTTTTTAAAGACTTACACTAACTTCTTTGCTTTATTGAAGGTGCCTTCAATTTTAGATTCCTAGAAATCCTTGTTGAACTGTCTGCTAGATTTTTTTACCATAGAATAGAGATAGCTGTATTTCTTTATCCCACATATAGGTAACCAAGGTAATCATATAGAGGCTGTAAGATATTCTAATATTATAGCAAGTGGGGTGGTATAAATACAGTTCTGGCTGGTTGACCTAAGAGAGGCAGCAGAATTATTTTGGTGTTGTGTACAACGGCTGAAGTCATAAGCTTGCCCAAAAGAGGAGAAATTGCATTATGTTTTCCAGTACTATAGGAGAGATGTGCTTGAGTACTCAAACTATGTGTGAAAGCCTAAACCTCAATGATATTAAATTATTTATTGCAGATTCTTTATTATGTTGGTTGGACAGATAATATTTTATTTCTCTTCTGATATAGCAATCCTTCTCCCTCTTCTGGGAAGAATCACTCTCTTCTTCATCTTCATATATTCATGATTGGTGATGGGAAATGAGTCTGTTTCATTTCCAAGCTTTTTAACATGTGTTGTGTGAACTTTTAAGAAGGTGTTGTCTAGTATATACTTGATGTTTTGAAGCTAAGAAAAATTGATATCTAAAAACCCCAAACCCTAATTGCCTTCTTAGCAGGCATACAACATACAGTTACCTTTGCACATTTTATTTTCTTAAACACTTTGCACTCAAGAATATTAAAGATAGCATACATTTAAATGATAAATGATAATACATGTGCCATCTGGTTTAAAATACCTCCATTAAAATCTTGTCCGAAATGCTAAAAGAACCAGTAGTTTCCATAGACTTCAAGACTATTGAGTTGATATAACTCTAGCATGTTCTATGTTCTGTAATATGTCACCTTGTAATTACTCAGATCCTAATTCAGTTCTCATTCTGGCAGGTGAGTTGAACATCTGGGAATACAAGAGATTTCTCTTTCTTGTAAACTTAACAAGCTGTCAGTGAGAGCATACTGATACTAAAAGGGTATAGGAGATAATTTATCCAAAGTAACCACCAACAAAAAATCCATGTAGAATCTTATTCCATGGGCAAGAGATTGCCTAATTTTGACAGTGAGCACAGCTAGGAAATAAAGGCAGAGAAACCACACTGTAATTTGCAATGGGCTGTATTCATGCAACTGAGTAAGCATTGACCATCCATGCCGTGAAAATGGTATATGAGTCACAGTCTGCTCGATTAGAAACCAATCAGAGAGAATAAGGCTCAAATCTCAAGGGCGTTGCATGTGGTAGTACCTAAGCTTTAAGCTTTTGTCCTTGCAGAAGAATCCCCGGACCTAAATCAGCTGCACAGATTCCCCAAGGACAGAACTGGTAAAGTGCCACTGAATGGGCCCTGCAAAAACAAGGATCCTGTAGGGGAACATGACTAAATCATCTAGTAGAAAATGTAGAAGTCTAGAGGGCCCTCAAAATCCTTACCATGGTAATTCGGGACCTTTCAGCTTCTACGGATTTACAGTTCTGGGCTCTCTTCAGAGAGAGATGCACTTTCTTTAGGAATCAAAGGTATGGAAATCGAAGTAACAATCTTTCTGGGAGACATGAGAGGAAGATGTGAGTTCTGAGCCACTCACACTAGTGAAGTAAGGAACCTGTCTTTGCTCAGACTCTGTTCTGTTCCATGATGTCTGTCTCTCACAGCATAGCAGATGCCAGGTTATGAAGAGTTATGAACATGAGCACAACATGAGTGTAAGGAGGAGACAGAATGGAGCACAATCAGACTCTGAAGTGGATTCACTCTGAAGAAAAGAACAGTAGATTTGTTGGGTTTCAGAGGGGAAGAGGGATGAGCATATTTCCAGCTATCTTCCTGACTTTGAGAGAAGAGGTTTGGCCACATTTACACTAAACAGCTGTAGGATAAAGCACAAAAGCAACCCTTGGTCTATGCAGCTTCATTCCACCCTAACACTGATCTTAAGGGTTCAAATATTTGTTGTACAAGACCTACTCCCAGCATGGCCCAGCTATATAGCCTTGGCTCAGACTCCTGAGGAAACAGTTTAGTTGCAGGAAGTATCTGTGAGAATGTCAGCATAGTAGACCCATGCAGTTATGGATGATAAGACTGCAAACAGAGGCAGGACTGCTGAGATGATGAGTATTAACAGATCAAAAATAAAAAAGTATTAATATGAAAAGATAAAAAAATCCGAAGGGAAAAAAACGTGAGATAGCAAATCAGCAATATCAAGGGCCAGGCCACTCCAAAGAATATCAGAGGCAACTTTTTCCACCTGGGTAGCATCTGCCTGGCCAGCCAAAAGTCATTAGCTGACTTTTGGGAGTGGTGAGCATGTTTACGCTTAACCCAGCAGTTAATCCTAGCTATCCATTGTGTGCACTAGACAGTAAGTAATTGTTTTGTACTGTTGAGTATCCTACTTGCAGAATCTCTTTGCCTAAGGTAAATGTTCTCTGAACAAAGTGACACAGAGAAGGAAGATTACACCACTTGCAGTTCCAAAAATATATCTAATTACTACGATATAGGAGCATATCTACTTTTATATGCAATCTACCTCTGACCCACCAGAGATCGACATAACACATGACCTTTCCCACTCTCTCTTTACAACCAACCTATCTGAAATATTATTTGCTAAGTAGAACTTTTTTAGAAAGAGAACATTTTGTGTTTGGTGACTGGGATGCTTTCATTCTAAATAAAGATGTAGAATTCGATGTAATCTGCTTTAAAACCCTCCTTAAATGAAATGAGCAACTCACCCTTCCTTTCTGTCCATCCTTTGAAATATGGGGGGTAGCTATCACTGCAGCTTATGCAAAATCTGACAAATGATACAGCACCTCACACATTCAAGGATTAATAGCTTGACCTTCTTGAGAAAAATGAGCTAATGAAAACCAAATATATATGAATCCAAAGTAGACATAAGCTAAATGTTCAAGTGATTGGCGTTGTCAGGTTTGAAGTCACTTTTGAGCTAGAAACAAAACAATGGAAACTAAGATGCTTTTATCTCAAGGTATGGATATCTGTAGATTTTAGCCCTCTTTACAGATTTTTTTAAACTGTGGTTTAAAGATAACAAAAAAAAATTGGACTTAGATGTTTAAGTTGTGCCTACATTTAACATAATATGTCTATCTTCTTGGTTCATTCAGCCCTAAATGACTAGTTAGCATCAGAAAGAGTTGCAAAATCTGGCCTATAGATAGGAACTAACACTGTTCAAAGATGACAAGTTAACATGGCAGCTATCCATAGTAAATGGAATTGCTATCTCAAAAAAACCCCAAAACAAAACAAAACACCCAACCAAACCTATATCAGTTTAATAGAAAAAAAGAAATCACCAAGACCTGAAAATATTAATGGAAATGATTTCAAAGTCTAACTCAATAATGGTATAAGCTTTCTTACCTGGTGACAGATGGAAGGAAATGTTTTTTAACACATCACATAAACAAACTGTGAAATTCTTTGCCTAAAACTGCCTATAGTTTGAAAAATAGCTGGACAGTCTCATAGAAGAAATATCCATGAAGGGATATTAACTGCAAAGACACCAGTTCTTAATCAAAAGGTTGCTCAGTTAAAGCTTGGTCAGGATTCTTTTGAAGAGGTATCATTATATGCCCTATTCTGCCACTTCTTAAACATCTGTTACCAGTGACAGTCAGAGATGGAGTAATGGGAAATGAAGACAAGTGTTTTCACACAGTGGAACCTTGAAGGTGTAATTTTTTTGTCCTCTCAAAATATCTTTTCTCAATATATCCCATATTGTTTTCTGTTCAATACTCAGCTTGTTAAGTGGTTTGGGATAGAAAATCTTTGTTCTGCACTTGCCCAGTACCTGCCATATTTAACATTTCACTTCACAGGTTCAGTCCATCAGTACTATTTCCGTACTAATAACAGATAATATTAGGTCATAAAGCCCTACAAGATTTTTGTCTCCTTCTTGCAGAACTAGTATTGGAACACAGATGAAGGCCAAGTCACAGCCATTTGAATCGACATCAATCCAAAATGAATATAGGAAACAAAGCAAGACATAGCACTGATCTATACATTTGATGAGAAGTATATATCAAGGGAAAGAAAGAATGTAGTCTGTAATATGAATAGCATCATTTTTTTGTTGAAATGCAATACAGACTATCCGAACATCAGTCCCACAAGACAAATCTATTCAAGATGTGCATCTGAGGAAAAAAAAAAGTTTGCTCTAATGTGAAAAGGTTAGTTAGACCATGAAAAATGTAATATCTATGCCCTGCAGATTATGCTTAGTCAGAATTATAGAGAGCCATATTAATCAAAAAGATATAATTTTAATCAGCAGCTTAGATAATGTGGATCTCAATGTGTCAGACTGATAACTATGAAAAATAAAAGTGGTGTGATAATAGGACATGGCATTATACATATACTTAGAGAAAAAAAGTTCTATCATAAACCCAAAATAATTTAAAATTATATTTCCTTTTCATAACAAAAGAATTGACAAAAATACTGTCACTGAAATACTGTCAAGGAATGTATATGCACTGAATCTCCATTAAAGAAATCCCCCTTGCTGTGGTTATCTAAGTAGAACAGTGTGAAGTGGTAGGAGCAAATATCAAAATCCAGTCACTCCATCATGATTTCTGAAGTCAAGTCTGATTGCTCTATTTATAAAAGAAACTGAAGTAGGTTTTCAAATAATCCAAACATTCTTTCTGTTTTTCCTGATACCTGTAAATGGCAAAGCTAGTCTATTTTTTTGACAAAAGTCTCAAATCCATGTGCAGAATGGTAATTCATATAGAATGTCCTTCATATAATGTGCTATGAGACATTGGAGAGGAAGACAAATAGCAGTTCTGAATTGCTAAATTTTTGGAGTCACAACAAATCAGGATATGAAAGAAAGTTGGAAGATAACATTCAGTATACGTCTTTCTAAGTCAAATAAAGTAAACTCTTTGTGTATTGATTTTTTTCCTACTGCAAACTCAGACATGCTGCTTCCTCAACTCTTCTCCCTGAGATGAGGAAAGCTATGGATAAAGACAAATATAAATGCAAACTAAAAGTTTATTTTCGTGTGTCAGATTAAGTAGTAATCTGATGTTGTCATCAATTCTTCTGTTTCTGTGTGACAGGATGATTTTGAACCTTGCAGGAATAATCTGAAATTATCAAGTTGGGAGGAACATGTGAAGGGAAAAGAAAATATGGATTCTAGGCGTGATAGATTAAATCCACACAGAAGTCACTGAAAGGGATCCATTGAATAGAAAATATAAGTAGCACAATAGAGAATATTGAAGCTAAAAACCTAAACTGAAACAGGGAAATATTTCCTGTTCAACAATGATCTAACTAATTTATATTCACTAAAAAACAATGCTAAACTCCCAACAAGAAAAACACTGAATATCACCAATATTTCAGGCTGATCTGTAGAGACAGTTGAGATAAAAATCACAGTAAACAAAATAGAAAAGTTTTGAAATAGATTTAATTTTGTAATTATATCACAAATTTTATGACCAGTACAAAAATAAATAGGGGTTACCAATACGAACAGCAGAACTGGGATGATGATATTTTTGTGGGTTATACAATTAAAAGAGATGGCTGGTCAGCCCAACATGAAGAATTTTTGTGAGTAAAATTAATTGACATTCTATAAACATAAGTCTGAATGTTATAGAGGATATATCCTATGAACAGGACAAATGGCTGGTTGAGTTGTATCGTCAGCATAATTCTCTGTTATATTAATAGATTCTTAGATTACCCATCAAGAAAGGGTCATGTAGTCTGACCTTTGGTAAAGGAAAGAACTTTCTTTAATTAATTTGTGTCTGAACTAGAACAAGTCTTCTGGAAAAATAAAATAAAATCTTGTCTCAATTTAAAAAATCTGTCTGATGATGAATCAACCACTCCTTTTGGTAATATGTTCCAAAGGTTAATATCTTCATTATTAAAAAAATGTGGGGTTTTTTCCTCACCCAAATATATCTATATTATAGTTTCTACTTAGATGTACCATCACACTGACATCCCTGGTCTCCCTGTAACTCCTTATAGGCTGTAATGAGGTTGCCTTTTAACCTCCTTCTTGTTAAGCTAAAGAGGTAGAGTTTCTAGAGTCTTTCACAGTGTGACTTTTTAGTTAATCTTTTTAATCATTCCTGCAACTGTGCCATGAACAAAGTATCATCATCTTTCTTGAATGGAGGCATCAGATACAGACAGAAACTGTGGAAGTCATTGGCTCAGTGACAAATGCACAGACTACACTTACACTGCTAAAGACATGCTGCCTGGGTGTGATTCCAGGCCTTCAAGCCAAAAGCCAAAGAAGCTCCTGTGTCCATACTAATGATGAACCCATCTCCATGAACTGCCGTTACACTGCATCTTCAGAATGCCCGGTGACACACCCTTGGCCCCTGGGTGAAGCTGCACTGCTTGAAAATTAGGATTATTTCACAGGGTTTAAAAAATGGTATTTTTGTAGCATAACATTAAGTACCTGTTTTGAAGATATAAAATTAAACATACATAGCTTAACATCAAGCATCTGTTTTCCTTTCCATGAAGAAAAATGGATGTAAGGCAACCTGAAGAATCAAGACAAGCCTTATAAGCTAAGGTAAGGTGAAGGAAGTGAAATTTTGTGTAGTTTCATTCCTTTGCTCTATAGTCCCTGGAACAAAGTAATCTGAGATTTACATCTAGATTTTATCCAAGACCAACCAGTTGGCTTGATTTGGAAGAGAATTCAAGAATGAAACTAATTACATATAAAGTAGATCAGGGAATCAGACCCTAGGAAACTAAGTTTGACAAGGAAAACGTATGTTCAATCTACTGTTTGCCACGTCAGTTCTTACACATGCAAGAACTGTGTTGGTCTACTTGCCTAGAGAAAAGCTGCACTAGAAGCTTAAAATATCTTCCCAAACTAGCATCTCTCATACTGTCAGAATACCCTAGAGAATGGTTTACAGTCTTGTACTGGGAAAAGTGTTGTTCTCTGGTAAATCCTATAACTATCTGTCTAATGGAAATCTGGCCGACAACGTTTTCCAGATGTTGTTGATTAGATGGGCCCAGAGTGGTGACCTCATTTGTTTTAAAGTAAGCTAAAACAGAAGAGCAGCTGCGTTGTAGTTTTGCTCATTTTCCCCAATAAAGAGCACGTTATTTCTAAGCTACCAACTATCTACGTCATTCAGATTTTGTGTTCTGAAGCCTTCCTCTTCAAAGGTAGAACACGCTGAAAGTGGAGCAAAATCCTTGAGCCAGATATATTTTAAGAATATATAATAGCAACAATTATTTAACCTTTATCACAGAAGGTTTAAATGTATTTGATTGTCATTCAGCAAAACATTTTTAGCCTTCTAAGCAGTTCAGTCATGTTTTAGGTCTTCTGGTAAATCACCAGGCTAGAAGAGTTTATTGTAGGTCATTGAGGTATTAGAGACAATAGTAAGGCTTATATATTATACATAATATTATGTTTAGCACAAGACTGTCCTCTGAATACAGATTTTTTTTGGAGGGAACTAGAAAGTTTTAGCAAATCCAAAAGGGTAATGTAGGCATCTGTCCCTTTAAGTAAAATTCACACCTCTGCATTATATACTTAAGGTCCCTGCCTACTGCACGATGCTACCACTGTCCTGGAGTCCATACCCAAGGTATTTTTCATTATTCTGATCTACAAAATTCAAGACAGGGGAACCTCTGGAATTCCCTGAAGTATAAGTACACCTTAAATATTCCAACAACTGTATCTTATTTGCTTGCAGTGAATTTTCTATACGTAGGATTCACACTGCAAACTGTCTCCAGGAATTAAAGATGGGATAGTCTCACCTAACTTGACATATTGACTATGTGAGTATCTATGTCTGAGCTAGTCACACTAGGTTCCTTTTATTAGTCAATTGAGAGAAAGAGGACTTTTGATCTAATTCATCTCGTCTTAAAGAAGATACCTCAAAAGGGTTAGATGACTGGCATGTATTTGTCTTCTTTGACTATGAAGGGATCTACACGATTAGCTTCAGTGTACATGTTCACACTGTAGTGCAAGTCCAAATCTGAGAGTAAGACTGTTCTTTAAAAAAGTGTGATGGGGTCATGATTTGTTTTCAAAGCAAAAGAAGATAAACTGAGCTTCTCTCCCCTTTTTGTCCACAGGTCTCTTTCTATGGTCATATAATATACAATTCATCTAGTGTTTGATGATTTGGAGGGGTAATGTTCAGAAGGCAGCATCCTAGAGGAGCTAGTGTGCTCAGAGTAAGTATGGAAGTGCTTCATAGTGAGTAATTTAGCCCCTGCTTCCACAGTGTTTGACAGGGCACTATGTCACATATTATTTCTAAATTCACCACACCACTAACTCTTTCATTGTAAGGTAAAACAATACTATGCAAAATATTTTAATGTTTTTAGTTCTTACACTCTCACACATCTTTATATCCAGCTTCTTGATAGATGGTCTTACAAAAATGTCTCAGAGCTAATATTCTTTCACAGATTTGTGGGCTAAAGCCAAGAGATTGGAGAATAATACTTATAATAATGACTTAGATGAAAACTGTCTTGGGTGATGGGGAACAGGTGCATCTTCTGTTTGCAAGAACATCACCCTCTCTAATTTCTTTCTCTGTAGGTATTTGTAAAGGGCAAGTTCATTGTTAGCTCAAGGCTGTTTTTAAAACCCTTCCAGTTTCTGCTCCAGTTGAAATCTATTCATTTCATTATTAAGCAAGACAACGTGACTGACACAACCCAATGTGACACTTCACAGGGCAACTCATTGCTCAGGAAATACAAAATGACAAGAGCTCCATCACTTTGGTGAAAGAACATGCTCTTCGGAACAGAAATTAAAAACTTATAACAACATATCTTGTTATCCTGTCCCCTATCCCCTGTAACAATAAACACAGAAACCAAACACAGAGAATTAGGTACCTGTTTACTAGTTTGATGGCAGTAAAATCTAACCACGTGAGGTTTGAAGCATATAGGTGTTTTTCGTCAACTTATGTAACAACATCTGAAGGGTGTCATAACCAAGTTCTACTGATGAGGAATCAGAAAGTTTCCATTCCTTAAGGTTCACAGAAGAGAAGAATAATTATCTGATGAATCTTCTACCCACACCCTACCCAATCAACTTGGAAGAGAAGAATTCGGAGGAGGTGTTGTGTCTCAGCAAAGACATAAATGTCACCAGCCTGTCCCTACCATAGCTGCAGGAATTTGGGTTGCAAGAAAAAAAACAACCTATGTATGACAAAGGAAATAACATCATCAGTTTGCACATATGGAATGAAATTATCTCCTCCATGGCAAGACTTTTTCCCTTCTGTGAGAGCTTTTTCCTGTTCCCTCACCTGTTCAACAACGTAAGCGCATGTCTGAGGTTTGGTTTTGGTTTTAGACACACTAAAGATGTCTACTTGTGCACTTTTAAAACTGATATCCATCATTTTGGTATGACTTGCCTCATCAGTCTATCAACTGCTGCTTTTTAATTTTGCTCACTGAAATATCTGGGCTCTTAGTTTCAATGACTTCTGTATTATCAACAGATTGATTTGTTTCCTGTAGTGCTGCTCTGTAGGTCATTTGTGTTATTTGAAGGCAACACTGGCCCAAAGAGTTGCACCTGGCAAGTTCAATTACCATTAAATCAAGTTAAACACAATTTCTGGTTTTCACCCTGGTTATATTTTCTACCTTGTACCTTCAAGCCCTGTTTTCATTTGCAGTCTCTCTGTGCCTTGCCACAGATGAACAGTGGAACTGTGATACTGTTAAATTCTCAGAAAATGATGCATCAGAAGAATTTACCTACTGAGAGGGGAAATCTTTCACTTATATATTTTATAGCATTGGATAATAAAAGGTGATAAAAGGCAGAAATAGAATATTTTTGATGTGATAGTTTAGTAGGTTGCCTTCTCTTACAGTTACTAGTAATCATCTACTGTGATCTAATACAGTTTTATTTGCCTCAAGGATTGAAATATAAAAGTTTTGAAGTATTTTCTTTCTCATATTCAATTCTTCATTTTTAGTAATTTTATATATCTTTAGAATTTTATTTCAATATTTGAATGATCTTTTCTTAGCTTGAACACTTGTCTAGAAAATATTGATGTTTCAGAGCATTAGCTGTCTGTTCTCCTACACTTTGATGAAAATATGTCAAAAGGCAGTTCCTATGATCATATAGTAAGAATGGCATATTTCCATCCAAATTTTTAGTCTTGTTTTTCTCTTGTACTGCTTATGCTGCACACATTATGTCCTTTGATGTGATTTATTAGAAGCTCTCTCCCTTACTTAAACTTACTAAGTAAGTGTTACGTAAGATACACACATACCTATATATGAGGGTCACACAGAATTTCATAAGGCAATATTGTCTAGTATGGATGTTTTATTGTTTACTTGATGTCCTGAGGGGCTGATGAGGAGATTTAGAGCAGAAAAATACAGATATTGTACCCAAACATTCCACCTGGACTCTGAGGTAAATAAAATCCTATCTTAAAAGGATCTGTTTCTCCCCCTGCACTATCTGTCTGTTAAAACATGTCTCACAACTAAAAGCATCTATTCCTCAATTCTTTTTTTTTCTTTAAACAGTAAAAAAACTCAGCTCTACTTGGTAAGACTATTTATATAACAGGTTTTAAGATAAATCTGCTCACCGTGTATTGGCAGTGAGGTCTTCCCTGCAATCTGCCTACCTTAGAAGTAAATTTATGCAGTCATATGCGTCTCTAGAATAAATTATTTTCTTTCACTTTGAAGACTGTCCAAAACTTTGCTACCTACCAAAAGCTCTTTTTTACATCCTTGGGTCAGTTTTCTTTGCTTGTACTCTCCTTCCTGCTCTGCCTGATGTTCTCTGTATACCACCTTCCCCTTACTGAGCACATCCATTTGATCTGAAGAATGATACAGTTTTTCCAGCCCTCTGGAGATTTCTACTGGTTAATTGCCATAAATACTGATCAAAGCTCCCTGTTACCTGGCTACACAATTCTTTGATAAGAGACACAAAATACAACACCATCCATCCCATCAAGGAATCCAGAATGGTGTACGGGGCACTATGTCCATACGGAGACCAACCTCTCATACCTACTTGGCTAACTTCTGCTCCCTGAGCTCAGCCAGTTCCAGGGGCTTGCTGTCACAGCATGATGCCACGGGGTTGAAAGAGGTGCTTTGTCCTCCCTGATGGTGCCAGATGCCTGTACATGTTGATTCATGGCTCTTGCATGGAGATCAGGGAGCTGCTTAGACCCAGCCAGAGGGAAGCAACTGGCACAGAGAGTGATCTGAGCAGACACCTCCTCTGCTTCAGCAGCTTAGTCAGGACCCACTCCATTCTTGTCGCTGTGCAAAATATCTTCTTGGGGTAAGAATAGCTTTTAGTGAATGAAGGTAGTGGGATTTTATACAGTAGCTTAAAGGTTAGGACACATTCCAGTTTTCAAGTGTTCTAAATACAAAGCAATAAGGTAACACAAGAGGGAGCAAGGCTCCATTCCACCTGTTGAAATGAGGGTACTGGTGCTTCAGAGCCCAGAGGGAGAGCCAGCAGGAGGAAACCGTTCTACTCTTTGCCAGTTGACGAAGGCACTGCTGTTGTTATGAAGTCATCAGTTATAAGCTATATACTGCTGCCTACTGCATATCCAAAGTCTATTCTCCAGGTAAGCTATATTAACAGTGGGAAAGTGATTTTTAAAAGTGAACTGAAAATTCTACAACTGCTTTTCCTAACAACCTTTCTGAGAACATGCTGTGAATGTCTACGGAAGCTATGCGCATATTTCAATTCTCATGCTCATTAAGGAGAAATTACCGAATATATTCATCTGAGAGAAAAAATGTTCTGCGTTGTCTACCAATGTTCTTGCTACAATTGAATAAATAGAGTGTTGTCTGTAATTTTCTTCTGTTTTATATAGCACAATAAATCTGATCTTTAAGAGGTATTTTATTTTTTGGCATCTATAGTTTTGCTAGATTTCTGTGGCAAATTAGTCACTTAAACTGACCTAATCTTGCATACAATACAGCTGAGTCTGGTAGTTAACCCTATGAAGATGCTAACAACACAAAGAAGGAAGAAAATCTCATAAACCAGGTTCTGACCTATCTAGCACTGTGCGGGTAGGCTTGGTGTTGTACATTCTTTCACTGCAGCAGTTAATCTCAGCTTGTGCCAAACAGGCATGCTGGGAAAAATTTCCTATCCTAAAATCTATCCTAACAGAACATGTAAGGCAAGAGAGCTGATTCAATGGGTCACTACTGGATGTACAAAACCTGGAAGCCCTGTCAGAAGCCTCTCCCTTCTTGAGCAGCACTCAAGGGGTGTTGCCTGCTCACCAGTGGGTTCTTACAGACCAGTGGTGGCAAGGGTTCCCTATGGTGGCATCAAAAGCTTCTCCCGCTTCCCTTGGCACTTCAATGTATAGAGTGAATACAACAACAGACTGCACTATCAGTCATTTATGATGTGACTGACATGTGACTGTGCAACACATCAGCAGCTGCAGGACATGTTAAACTAACTCCACATCTGCGCAGGTGAACTTACAATTAGGCATGGTCTGATCTTACAGACTGACATATGGGAAACCGGTTCTTTTGGGATTTATTGTTCACATGTCAGAATCATCTTTCTTCTGTTTTCCTCTCTACTCCCATACTTCTACCAGTCACTCAAGATGCCATGTAAAACTAATTTTTCTATCCTTCAGAAGCTTTACCATGTCTACCTGGGACAGCCAACATTCACTTCCATTTTACCCTACTTCTTGCAGCCTTCCCAGTCCCCCTGTGTAGTTTATATCATCACTCAGGTTAAACAAAACACAGTCTTTGTAACAAGGTCAATTTTTCTCTCTTCTATGTCTGGCTGCCCTGTGGTCTGGCTGTTTCAAATCCTACAACACAGTTTGAATAATAATATTTCCCACTGATCGGGTAACATGCACAATAACTTGTGACATGCTGTGAAGACTCTTTGGGAATATGCGTCTGCAAGTAGTCTCAGGAAAACTGATAAGTAGCATGAAGATACTGCATTGAGCAAAAGTTAATGTTTGTAGGGGAACCTATAATGGTTGCAGAATCACTATCTCACACAAAACATTCAGCAGAAGAGAAGTGGTCAACAGAGCCTATAAACACCTTTTGAACTCATAGTCAGTGCACTATGCTAGGCAAATATAGCCTAATTCCCTCTTCAGTTCCCTGCAAGTGAGAAAATTGAATTTACTAATTGAATATCCTCTTTCCCTGAAGAGAGTTATAAAAGCTGAGATACCATATAAAAACAAGAATGCAGACAGATAATTGTAGACTTTTTTTCTGCAAGGGGGAATGGCTTACTCTGAGGTGGATAATAGAGTTTCTCCTTACCTGTTTGCTCTGTGAAGTAGCTCTGGAACTGCCGCAGTTAAGGTAAACGTGAATTTTAGTTCATGAGTTTAAGGATTAGGAAAAGTAGCATTTCTAAGGCTAGATTGGTGCAGCATACCAATCTTGGATTTAGATTGATTTTAAGACACTGGCTATAAACTTCTTGGCAGATCTTCAGCTGTTTTATGGGCAGCTCTGTCAGTAGAAGAGGAGGAAGGAAGAGAAGAGCTGGGTTGCAGTCTGGCTGGTCTTGCAAACAGTAAACTTTCGTTCTCATGAGGTGAAGCTCTAACTTCCCTCATGGGCACTATTGGAAGCCAGGAGATCCCATTGTACTTCAAGGCCAGTGTGGTTTTGAGGCACATAAGATTTCAGTTGTTTAGCAGCTCTGACCTTGAGAATACTACAATTTCTAATTGCAGTCGATTCTTTTTCAGGCACCTTTGACCTTTTTTATATGGTGCAAATTACTCTGATATGAGTGACTGCATGGAACTATGTTACACCATTATAATCAGGGTCACTATGTACATTAATACATGTAAAATTATAAAAATACTGCTCTGTATTAATTTTGTTCACTTCTTATTACATCTTGACTAGCTCTATTTTATGAAAGAAAGCAGAAACCTTTTCTTTACTGTCGTCTTAATGAATTTTGTGATTTGTATGTATTTTGGGAGAAGGATATGTAAAGCCTCACCTTCTTGTGTTTCTTCATTTTTCTGAATGCTTGGTTTTACCCATTTCACAAAAAACCAACATGTTTGTAGCATGAATGATTTGTTCTAGTCAGAAGGTTCAGAACACAATAGATCCCATGGTTCTTTGGGTTTTTTTCCCCATTCACATTTTGAAAAATAGTGTTAATTATATTTTTATTTTGAAAATAAATATTTACCAAACAAACATAAAAGCTGCTAAAAACTACAGACAAGCGATAAATAGGAAAGGCTGTGCAGAATCAAAGTACACACAGAAATATTTGCAATGATTTCAGTAAAAGTTTTGAATATTTTAAATTATACAGGAGACTGAGGTTGTAATGTTGTCTGAGATAGTTAAGATAATTTGGAATAGGTGTTCCTAATTATGCTTTCATGTGAGACAATATACTGCATCACTGTTATCTTCATGATAGTAATTGATTAAAATTTTATTGTAATCACACATACAATTCATTTTTTCAAGTACATTTGCACCCATTGAATCAGTGTAGCATATAAAAATTTGCTTTTTAGTTGGTCTTTCATTTGTTTTAATTTTGATTAAAAGGGACTTTTTAAGCTGGAAATGAAATGTATCAGAGTTCATAGGGGAGAGTGAAAAAAGTATTTTTGGTCACTGACCTCAATTTTTGTATCAAAAAAATTGCTTGCATGTTTTTCACTGCACATTTCTTATGAGGAAATAGACTATCCGGTCAGCTAGAAACATGATTACTTCTGAGCTGTATCTGGAAATGCCAGTGACAATGCTTATTGTCCCGAGTGACCTGATGTAGTCCCTGGCCAGGGAAACAATAGGATGGGGGAATAAACTGAAGGCTCCACCCCCGAGGGCTCTCCTCTTTCCTGGGTGTCAGCAGCAAAGACATTCTCCAGCATCAAAAGTTGTTGTTTTTAAAGGAAAAAAAAGACAGTTATGAAAAGGTGAAGAGATTATGGAAGACAGCTATTTGCGAAACTAAAGTTGTCTTAATGGCACAAAGGGGCTAAAGCTTGCTTTCCTCCCTTTACTTCTCTTCAGGATAATTACTGTTGCTTGGAACTCAGTGAGCTCATGTCTGTTGTACTGCTAACTGTGGAGCCAAAATACCTCTCAGTGTGAAATATTGAAGGATGGGAGGTTGGAGGAGTTCATTAAATTACCTCCCAGTTCATCATCTGCTCTACAGCTCCATGAGGCAGTTTAGTTTCTTTGACAGTCTGACCTTTCTGTTTAAATAGGTTGGCCTGCCACGGAGATGGTCTTCTGGGGCTTTTGAGGCCAGAGATATTTTGTGCTTAGTAAGACACTTTAAGTTAAAACTTCCATTTGTGCTCATTCAGATTACTTTTAGCTGTCATTCACCTCTTGCACTTATCCTTGCTTGTCCAGCCTTGCTGATTTCTTTCTTGATTTTTGAATGCATTTCTTGCCCAGGTAACTTCCAGAAGAAAAATCAGGATCAGGCATGGAAAAGTGCAATGCCTTTAGGCACTGTCTCCTTTTTACTTCTTTTCCCAGTTATCTGAGAATCACTCAAGATGTGGACACCCTCCCTAGCCTGCCAAGAGAGCACTCACTAACACCTCCAGTATCTTTCCCGAGAGGTTAATTCACCCTTTTCAAACTCGAGAATAAGATCTTACATTTAAGATCTGGTATGTCATTTTCTGCTGGTGCTACTGTATAATTTATATGTGGTTTCTGAGAGGCAAACCAAGAGAATATATATATATATAAATTTTAAATTTT
>VZSF01008378.1:18947-182750 GCA_013398295.1 Chionis minor
AAAGGCAGGGAAGGGAAAAAAAAGAAAGCTTGTAAATAAGCACTACAAAGTACAGCACATACCAAATAAGAGCAACATTAACGAATTAATTAAAATGTGGGCCACGTCATTCCTAACTGCATCAAGTGTCAGAAATAGCAAGCAGTCCAATCACATTTAGAAATAATTAATGTGAATACTGTAGTAAATTAACATAATAAATAACATTATAATTACAGGAATGATACATACAATTACTAAGAAACAATCATCATTAGCAAGAGAGCTTTGCTACTGCTTTTGTGTTTACATAATTCACAGTTGTACTAGTCACTGAAAGTTATCCCAAGACAAACGGCAACTAACAACTATTTGAAAATAGCAAATCAGTATTCTTGGGATATTGGGTAACCACAGTGCAGTTGAATGATTTATTTTTCCTTAGTGAATGGTTGATTCACCCAAAAATCCCCCATCAAACACAGAGTTTTTGTTGTCCCAATGCTATTTGGATTGAAACAGTAGTATTTCATGCTTCTCATCCAGCAATTCAGAAGGCAGAGCACTCACTCAGCTTGGAATAAACAAAGGTTAAACTTTAAAACAATGCTTAAACCCACCTTACCCACCTCATCCAAGTGCAAGTTACCGTGTCTTGGTCTTCTTTCTTTGTGGAGGGGTTGAGTAAGTGGCTGTAATCATCTCTGCTGGATCTGTTTGTGGCTTGCTTTTCTGCTCTATGTAAATAATTTGAATGTGTAAATACTGGAACTCAGCTCTTCTACTTTTGTGTTCTAATCTCCAGGATAGTCCAGTGCTCCATGTGAGACATCTCACATATACCTAATTTTAAAGTTTCTAAAAGGAAGTACAGTTAAGCCATTCATCTGAAGTGAAGGATCTAAGTTCAAATCTGTTCTTACTCTAATGCAGGGGAGGGATCAGAATCTATCTTTTCTTACATTCTGTACATTCTAGTAAACTGAGTAGAGAATTATAAGACATAATACCCTTAATTATCTCCTCTGGGAGTTTTGTCAGTCTATGGGAAATACTTAAATAGTCATTCTGATCTCTGTGGAAAGCTGGGGTCTTGTACATATTACTAGCATCTCAGTAAAATTCCAATTTCCCATCGCTCAGCAGTATATTTTATTTACTCAGGAGAAAAAGAAGCCTTACACAAAAAAATCCTAACTACATTAGAGTACATTATTAACTTATGTTCCCTCAATTTTCTGTCAGTTCTTTAGTTATGTTGCAATTGTTATGCTTTCAAGACAGTGACCATAAAAAACCATACTGGAATTCAGTAAGGGTAAACACAGGATCAGTTGTAGGTTGTTTACTTCTTCTATCTGTAAGGAGGTTCTAGACATGTATTGGTGTCCGTGCCAGAGGCTGTAGGAGCAAGATGAAGTTTTCTGTTCCTTCTGCATTTCACTTTTTAATTAAAATGTTATCCATATTTTTTACTCATTTATAATAAAAGAGTTAGGATTAAGAAGAAATGAAATAGTTACTTCCATGGAAACACAACAGGGTTCTGTCTATTCTATACGTAACACATTACCCTTATGGTCAACTGAATTTTCACACAGGACAACCTATATAAAACCTAAAATAATCTAAACGTGAACAGAGTGCAAAGGGGGTGTTGATGTAATTGGAAATGAGCTTTCTCACTTTGTAAGAAAATCAAAACACACTTTCAGTAATATTCATGGGTAATGTAATGCTGGTTTTCCTTAATAATTATATCACGTACCAAGCCCCACCATATTATGTTGCCCACAATTGGTAATTGTGAAATGGTTCCTATTATTACAATAGTACTCGTGTATTCTTACATAATAGTTAAAAATAAATGTCTATTGACTTTGTCCAACTGCTTTAACTAAGCTAAGTAACTGGCCAGGCTTCCTGTACTGGAAAGAGAAACAGTCCTCCACAGAGCAGTTCAGACAACCTCAGTTAGGATCCTCTGAACCACCCTCTGGAGGAACCTACCCCAACCTGCTGATGATAAAGGCAACTTACAGAGACTGCCTAGGCCACAGGATAATTTGGATGGAAAAACTGAGTGGTGTCAATGCTTATCCCTGTTTCAATACCCAACATGAGCATGATGGCTCTGAATATAATCAATGGCCTCTTTTGAAGTAGCCTTAATTTCCTGGTGTCTGCTTTTTCCTTGTTTCCCACTTCCTTTCCATCATGGTTTTTTTAAACATCATTTAGAAGCCCAAAGAGGCAAACTGGTATTTAACGAGATTTTCAAAAGTGCTTGACTGCAGTTGGAGTCAGATACAAAACAGGAGATTTTCATAGAAATCTAGGAAGAGAATTTTCTCTTAAATCAGTGAAAAACAGAGAATTTTTTGGAACCCCAGTGTATCATCCGTGTGCTCCTTAGGTACCTAAACACCTCTACAAGTCTGCCCTAGGGCCCTCTGCAAGGATCCGCCTTCACATTGCCATATTGATATTTTCTTCAGGTTTAGCCTGAAAACTCCAAAGGTGTGTAAAACTCCCCAAGATTATTTTTAAGTTCAGAGATGTGTTTTCTGTGATTGCTGTGGCAGCATGGTGTGTTTCATTATAGTTTTGACCAGCAGGATTAGAGAGACACAAAAAAGAGGTCATCAAAAGGGGCAAAGGGGAGTTATTTCCTCCTCAGCATGATAATGAAGTAGAGCTGTGTACACATCTGATAACTTAGTAAAAGCCCTCTTCAAAAGCCCACTGAAAATAGAGTGTAAATTTGGAGCTTATATTTTGACTTTTCCAGGACTTTATGCTGTATTTTGCATTAGAACAAAGCCCAGTCTGTTGGGTTTTTTCAAACCAAATTGGTACGGCAAAACAAGTGCCTCCTTTCATATGCTGCAATCTTTTATATGGTATTTTTGCTTGTATTTGCTACCACAAAAAACTCCATGGGGCATTACTCCTGGTTGTGCATGGGTGTAATCATGAGCAATGGGATAAATTATAAGCTGCTAGACAGCAGCAAAGCCTATCAGTTCTGCTGGTTTTAAACCATAGCTAGTTAGTTTTGACTCTGGAGTAATAGGAAAGTCCACAACAGTGTTTCTGGAAAGGAGCCTTTCCTGTAAAGGACCTGAGAAGGATGTCTTTTGTAAATGCAGGGCACTTCACCCACTCACCATACTTTGTTTCTGACATTGCTAATCCTGTTGCTGTAGCTATGTGGCATTTTTTCAATTAGCTTTGCAAAGAATAATCTGTCATCTCTTCTGTGGAGCAAGCTTGAGACCTTGGACTTAGTTTCTACCTAGGAAAATTAATTACTGTGGTAAACTCCCTAGACATGAATTGTGTTTCCTAGGAGATTTAAGCTGTCATTATCTCTAAGATTTTGTGGCTACACCAACTCTTGTTTTCTTGCTAAACTGCTTACTGTGGCCTGTCTATGCTCCAAAACATTAGTGGCAGGCCAGCATATTTTATTTATGTTCTTAGGGGATGAGCCACTTTTGGATGTGCTATTAGACACATGCATCTTCTGGTTGTGTATCACTAGGAATACTTGCCCACAAAAGAAATTAAAGTGTGTTTTAATGACTAAAGCAGAGTAATTGTAACAGAAAACTACTAACTTGCTTAGTTCCCTAAGTACAGAATCTTATGGTTAAATTTCAGAGCTTAGCCGGCACTCAGACATGAAGGAAGGCAATCACTCAGGTCAGGAGAGTCTTAGCAGAGACTGCAAATAGCAAGAAAACACTCAAGACAGGTATATATTAGATTTACTTTGTCCAAGATCAATTTGAACCAAATTGCTGCTGTGTAGAAATAACAGGAGGTAGAAGGAAGGAATAGATTTTAGAAGGATTGGAACTATGATTTCAAAATAGTAAACAATAGTTTCACTTTCATGAAATTAAAGGTGATGCGTATGTTGTTACTTTTATATTCTTTATACTGTTAATCCATCACCTCTAAAACTCGTAGCTGTTTGCTTTTCTGTATTATGTTGAACACAGGAGTGGGAGATTAACACTTTCCATTTACCCCCTAGCTCCAAATTCCTTTCTGAAGAGGCTGGAAATGCATCAACAGCCTATGTGTCTTGAACTCAGAAGAATGTCCAGCAGATCAGGACAGTACAAAGAGCTGCTATTAACTAGATAAGCTACAAGGCCTAGATCCCAGGGGTAGGCAATGCAGGTGAAAAGAGATACATATATCATCTGCCAGCTTCAGAAGCAGCAATTTGTTTGTTTTCCTCAGAATTAATTAAAAAATAGGAAAAAAAAAGACATACTGATTAAATAAATACTGCAGGAGTTACTAAAGGAAAAAATAATTCACAGATTATTTCATTGCTGGAATTCAAATGAGCAAGTGACTTTGGGATTCCCAATAAATCCTTGCCCAGTAGTTGCTGGAGAAACTACCAGACTGAGAAAATAGGCTTCAGGAGGCTACTTCATTGTTTTCTGTAACTTGCTCAGACAAAGCACAGAGAGCACAGAAAAAGCATCTTTCTTTATTTATGGGTGGATGAGTGAATATGTGTCCTTGCAGTCTGGGAGATTCAAAGAGTTGCAATGAGTACTAGAGGTCTTCTGCTTATTGTGCACAATTTAGTTCTATACAACTAACATATAGTTTGGGGAAAATATAGAAGAGTAAAATTTTGTTCCTGTGGCTGAGTGCTGTTATCATCTAACTAACACCACTCTTCGAGTTCTGGGTGTTGGGGTTTTTTTCTCTTTTTTTTCCTTTTCTTTTTCTGTGTTCTCTCTCAGGTTATAACCTGTTTTATAGCTAGTTATTTGCAGTAAACTCCTCCTTGCAATTACTTCAGTATGAAACCCCACATACTTTCTATTTTTTTTCTTAATTCTGCCTTTTGAGCTGTGCAGAATTGTTTAGCCTGATCACTGAAAATAACATCTTTACTTCACAATGAAATTATAATAGATAAACAAGCTTGTTTTACCATGTCTGACATACAAAGGCTGGAAAACAATTACCAATGATGGATTCGTATTAAACACAGTCTATTCTACCAGCAGTATTAAGAGATTTGTTAATTAAATTCTTTGCATTCCTGTGTTCTTCCTGAGCTCAAAACAACCTAAAGTTATTTGTGTTTAGAGCAGGTTTGCACATTTCTGTAGGCTTCTATTATGCTAATTATATTAGGCTCTCTATTGGTAAATTATTTGGAGGAAACAGACAGGGATGAGAGTAAGCATCAAAAATAATGAAGGTGTAGGAAAATGTAAGATTAATACACGTATCAGGATTTCTGCATCAGGCAAAGTATGGAAATATCTTTCTGGTGTCATTATTTCAACAAAAGCTAGTGTGGAAGTCCTTTTTATTGGAGTGGCTATTTTGATAGATTTCCAGCAAATGTTAGACTTAAGAATTAGAGAACATTTTTTTGCATTTTAGGAGCACCACTTCCGTTCTTATTCTGATGACAGTAAGGGGATTAAGTACAACAGATATGGGCACCCCAGTGTACTAGCAGGACTGACTTAACAGTTACAGATTTAACAGTCCTACATCTGCTTAGTCCAATAATGAGATCAAGCATATGTGGCACAGAAATACGTCAAAGGAGACACTAAAATATTTTGTAATTTAAAATAAAAAAGTCAAAAAACCTTTAAAAGATTATTATTCCACTGAATGTAGATTCTGATTAATACGAGAATCTTGCATACTTCTCTACAATCATAAAATGAATGAGCACTTTGTTAAAATTATGTTCTTTTCATGACTTTGGGTCAGCTTGAGCTCACTTAATATGCCTGGCAGGGGAACAAGGAGGATTGCAAATTTATGTTTCAGTGTGTATGATTGTTTGTATAAAAAGTTAATTCATTTTTAATTAAATAAAAATAGAAACAGAGGTTACAAAAGCATGAGCTGTTCTTAAGAGTAGGGAATAGAACGCAGTTCATCCTTCTATTGGTTAAATGCTTTTATCACTGCGTCAGAGAATCGATTGTCCTTATGCTTGTTCTTTCTTCCTCTGCTTCCATTTAATCCTCTAATATTCCAAGCAAAGATGAACAACTGTTTTATCTCTTTTTAAAAATATGACATTGCTTAATGGTTTGAGACTGACTTTAGTGAGTAAATGTGAATTTAATTCCTGTAAGGAACAGAAAACTTTTGTACACAGGTATGCCACTGCCTATCTAAATCTCGTAACTGCTGAACTGTTGGCTAAAATCACCTGGTCTTCATTTGAAGGAAACCCTTGACCTCTGCTTTTGTCAGAAAGGACTTAGGCTTCATCCTTCACAGGAGGCCTGAGCACCATAAGTATTGAGTGAACTCCTTACAGATCGGAGATGCCTTGAGAGGAGGAGTAGGACTCGTACAGTCTCGTCAGCCAAGAAGCCTAAATTGCAGCCCCAGCTTCTCCTTTCAAACAGATGCAACAGGAGCTGGTAGGATTCTGACCACCCAGCAAAGCAGATGGGGAAGATAAGGCATTTAGGTGCTGGGGGAGCGAGTGCAGTCTTCCATTGCTCCTCTGCAGGAAGGCAGAGGGGAGTCATCCTGGCAGAAAGATTGTCAAACTCAAGCCACCAGCTGGACCATGTTACTAAAACACATTCCCATGTGCAGTAGTTCTTGCTCACCGTGTTGACTTTGCTGGATGTTTTTTCTGAAGTAGCTGTATGGTATAAAACATGTAGATCGGGGCTATGGGTTTTGCATTTGTTCACCCTGTCTCATTTCCTTTCTAAATTTAAATTTTAGTTTTCTTCAGAAACTATTGAAATTGGGCTTTTAAGTGCTACTAAAACCTGATCGTCAGTTGTGCAACAGTATGTTAGCTATGACAAGAGCAAAGTTGCCATGAACGCCTTTAAAGAGCAAGTATCAATGTAATTTCTTCTGTGGTACAAAGGGCATAAACAAACAGGTGGTGATTCTGCATGCAAACAGGTGGTGATTCTGCATGTTTCCTGAGTCTATTGTTAAATATTACATATTCTACTGTTATGACTGATCAATGAATCTACACTAGCACTTTCTAATTCTGTATTTTGATATGCTAGACAGTTTTCTAAATCTCTAGACAGCTTGAAGAGAACATAATTTCTTCTTTTCCCCAGATTCCTTACATGGCTTCAGATGAGGGTTTTTATATATATATATATATTATTGTTAATGAAATCAGTTAGCATCTAAATTTCTTGGAAATTTCTTCTCATAAGTCCAAGCATAGCATTTCTCTCACCCCTGCTTAAACCCTGAGTGGCTTTTGATGTTCAAGAAATTGTATTTTTCCACTTCAAAACTTGCAAAAGTGAACATAAGGTTGTGTCCGCAATTCTCTTGCGATATCATAACGCATATCCTAAAAAATTAGTAGTAGTTAGGATGCATAGAAGTACTTTATGCTGTTATCTTCTACAACACAGAGAAGTCTTGATGCTAAAATTTACTTGTTACCTATGATATCTTTCCTATGAAATGTGTCATTTCACAAATAAAGAACCAAGAGACTGCATTCATGCCATGTGTCTTCACCCATTTCTAAATCAGTGGAAGTCTTGAATATGGAAAATCTACAGTTCCTACTGAATTTTAAAATGTTAAATCAGTGCTATTTCCATATTGGTCTTCCCTGAAACATTTACAGTAACATGTTATTTTCTCTGCCAGAAATCAAAAGTATTCCATATAGCATAATGAAGGACTAAAATGTGTTTATTTCAAACTTTAAAAAAAATGTTCTGTTTGACATTTTGAAATATTATTCTGTATGTTTGAACCAGCAGAATATAGTATGGATAAACACAACACTGTCTTTTCCAGAAGATAATCACAGGCTTCGAAACAGCTCTTTCCAGGATGCTGCGATTAGAGAACTCCTAAGTACTCATGGAAAAGAAAAAAGGGATTATAGTTTAGATGATAAATGGTAATAGGTTCAGTCTTGCATTGCTGAAGAGAAATAACCTTTTTATTTCTCGATAAATATTTTAAATATTATGCAGTCGGTGTTTATTCAGCTGTACCAAAGCACATACTGCTATTGCAGTTCTTTTATAACTAAAAATATGCCATCAGTAAAAAACAAGCTATTGTCTTTGTTTAAAAATTGTGGAGGGAGAAATAGATCCAAACTGTGTTGCAAAGCTACAGTCCCACAGATACACTTTGTGCAGCAGATCATTATTATATGTGGGACGATAATTTCTTTCTGGATGTTAGCAAAGCTGTATGGACTGGGAGCTTTGTCAAACTATTCTTGTTTCTGTCATTTCCTTTTTAAAATGATTTGAACTCTTGGAAACACTCATTTTAAATGTACAGGAAGGCATGGAGATGTTACAGGGCAGTGGTCTAAAGTGTCCCTTCATGAAATTTGTATCAAGCTTTTCACTTGTGGGTTTTTTATTGATTTTTAGGGAATACATTCTGATGGAAGGCATACATACAGAAAAGCAACTGCCTTTGTTATACTTTTGTTACTAACAGAAAAGAAGAAAAACATAGATAACTACTAAGTAATTTGTGTCACCTACACAAAGGTAGTTAGGGAAAGTTCTCTGACACCAAAATTACATAAAAATATAAATTCATAATCATGAATACTACAGTCCTGGCTCCATTATATATATTCTGTGTAACTGCTAAGGATGCCATAACAGACACAATATTCACTAAAATGTCTTTATGCTGGGTAATACATAATACATTTTTTTAAGCAGTCCAAATTATATATGAATATGTACATTTTGTAAAATGATTTCCTGTAAGAAATTAGTTTTCTGTTATCAAAGCTTTTCATGATTCAAACTTGCTCTGTCATAAATCAAGTCCTGAAAATAGATAAACACTAAGTTCATGATAGGTACTAGACTACTGAATATCCAGAAACATCTTATTGTTCTTATCAGGTTATAAAATAAACCTATCCTGTATTCATAAGGAAAAAGTGCCATCATATACTGCAGGTGGGCTACAATGCACCAAACTAATTTTTTTTATTTCATTCAAACTAGAAATAAAAAAGGATGATGGTTATCATTGTTCTTCAACCACAACCTTGTGTGGCCATGCAAACATGTGGGAATAGTCCTCACCTGAGAAAATTGAGAAAATGCTCGTGTAAAGATTTGTGGACTGTGAAACCCTCTGCTTCTGTGAGATGATCAGATCAAGGAACTTTTATTTCAAAGTGGATAATAAGAGAAAAGGAAAGTGATAAACAAAACTTTCAGAGGCACAAACCTGATAAAACTCAATAGAGACCATGACAAAGAGTGAAACATCTCAGACACCAACTGATGTGGCATACTTTTAGAGATGGCCAGCCTGGACTTTATAACTGATGAGAACCTGGTCTTTGTAACTGATAAGAAGACAGAAATGAGATGAACACAAGGATTTTGGAAGTCTGAGGGGGGGTCTGTGGGACTAGGTAAAACTTACTGAGGAATGTTTAGGGGACAGAAACTGGTGAGGAACAATAGAGAAGAACAAATATTAAAGGAGCTGGTCATGTGTGAACAGTCGCCAGTCAGCGTGCCTAATCATTGCAGCCATCTTATCTTCTTATTAAATCCTTTCTTAAATGTCTTTCTACATAATCTCACTCTTCAACCCACGTGTGAATACTGTAAGGTCTAGGAGCCAGCAACTGGAGAAGTTGGAAGGGTTGACAAGTAGCAGCAAAAGGAGTAAGACCCTGGAGAAAGCGGCCCCTGTGTTGATGATGTCAGCAACTGGAAGGAGTGAGGAGACAAGCGTGAGAACTCATATGCGTTTACAAGAGATCACCAAGCTGGACCAGCCAGCAAGTGGGAGAGCAGCAGAGCAGGTAAGAGTGCCTGGGATACAACCGGGGTACCAGTCAGACAGAGGGTGCTGGTGCACAAAAGGGATCTGCGAATGTGTGCATGTGAATCCAGAGAGTGGGGGCATTTGTGTGAACTCCAGGTCTGGCTGGCTGAAGGAAAACAGGACTTGGCCATCTATGGTTATGTGTTACATCTGTTCTGGCAACTGATGTACACCCGGTACATGTGGGTGTGGTTAAATGTCACTAGGGCCCTGGGTGTGGCAGTCATGTAGACAGCTGTGTCAGTGTCCTCTGTGTGCACGTGTCTGGGATGCACGCTCAACCTTGCTCCTGGTTGGACCTGCAAATGGGATAGCAGCAGAAGTGCCCATCATCTGTGGATGTTCGGGAACAAATTTGAACCTAGGAAGTTCCATCTAACCATGAGGAGGAATTTTGTTTACTCTGAGGGTGGCAGAGCACAGGAATGGGCTGCCCAGAGAGGTGGTGGAGCCTCTGACTCTGGAGATGTTCCAAACCCACCTGGACGCCATCCTGTGCAACCTGCTCTAGGTGAGCCTGCTCTGTCAGTGGGGTTGGACCAGATGATCTCCAGATGTCGCTTCCAACCCCAGGGATTCTGTGATTCCCGTGGGCCTCAGGGCACCCTAGGCTGGGCACCAGCAGCAGGGCAGGATGAAGCCCCTTATCTCAGAGCCTACCAGAGGTAGTGGCCCTAAGAGCATTCCTTAACAGCTTTAATGTCCATGGAAAGGCAGATGGTCTATTAATAAACATACTAGCCACTTTCTGATCAAAGCACCTCCTCTGCCAATTTTGCAAGAGATTCCACTATTACAAGGAGCAGAAGCTGAGCCCACACCATCATTTGCAAAAGCACTCACTAAACAAAATACTTCAATGGGTTCATTACATGGATTACTACAGTCTTGAAAGTGTCTTGAAAATGCCTACTATTTTATTATACATATCCACAGCAGTAGCCAGGAAATTTTCTGTATCTGCCCGGATTGACATCAAAGTGACCATATTGTTTTGGCCCTTGCTGCAGACTTGCAAAATTGAAGCTCATTCTGACATTAGTGAAAACAGTCTTTTTGCTTTACAGAGGAAGCCAGTTATACAAATTTTTTACAAAACGAAATAATTAAATTTGCTTTCTTCATCACTGAAGAATTAGATGAGGTTGACACTTGAAACTAGTTGGCAGTAAATTTTTTAAAGGCAGAAAGTGTAGGCCAGCCAAGTTGGAGTCATTTCTGTTTAAAATATAGAAGATGGTCTCATAGTGTACATACTCAGATGACAAGAGGGGATGGGAAAATTAACTTACACCACTGAGTACAAAGTACTTTATTCTTTCATTTTTAAAGCAAATATTATATGGAGATTAGTGACGGATATGTTCAGTCTCATGATATACAACTGACTTTATGAAAAGCAAAAAGCTTGGCTACTTGAAACATTATTTTAAATTGGTTGAATATTATACTGTTGGAAATTTGATTAAGAAAGGAAGAAGAATGCCAATTTATAGGTCTCTGGTCTACTGTATCAAGACCAATAAAAAGGTGCAGATATGCCAATAAACCATTTAAACAGTCTGAGAGCAGGGTTTTTTTTGTGGCTTGAGCCATGCAATATGAGGTTCAGACTATCACAGAAATAAGAGTGAAGATTTCATTTGAGATATTAAAAGAATAGCTCTCTGTATTATGACACCCAGTTGTGAACTTTATTAAAATGCTAACAATAGCCTGCAGTTGCTACACAATGGAATATAATGATAGATTTCTCCTGTGTGTGGAATTGGAAGACTGATAGAGAGACTTTTAAAATGCATTTGTATAAAACTGCTTTGTTTTGATTATTTTCTAGAAAAGGCAACATGACTGCAAAATATTGTACCTAATGGAAGGAACATTATATCTCAGAATTAAAGCATAACACTATTGATCTTCTCTGCTTACCTTTTTTCAAATAAAAGAGTCAGTTTGGGCAAAATCTGGGACACTTTTGTAAAAGTTAAAATATATGAAAGCTCAGATCTATAAGGAAGAAATACCATAAATGATTTTAATACTCTTTGGAGGTGGGCATACTTATAGGAGACTACCTAAATAATGTGATATATGTATACAGGTTATTGCAATAACACCTGTGACAAGCTGCAATATCTAAAATTGCTCACACTCACATTGCATCTGTAACTGTGCATCAGAAAATAAAAAATGAAACATAGAGCAGCATTTCCATTGAGAAACTATGTATTTGAAATCTGAGAGAGAGCTTTGTTTGGTCTTTGATATTACTGGGGCTTTAGGGTTTTTAATTGTTTATGAGATCTATTTTCTTCAAGTAAATACAATTTCTTCCAAACGTTGAGTCGTCACTTAATTTATTTGTGCTGTAATGAACATAACTGATTTGCAACAATATTTTCAGTGCCTTCATAGTGTTATTCAAAATGGCACTTTTTGAGTCATAGATCTCTCTCTGATATAGGTGAAATAGGAGAATAGAAAATCCTTGGATACAACAAATCAATAAATGATTTGTAGTACTGGCAGCTAGGTGACTCACGATGGTCAAACTCAGAAAAAAAGTTGTTTTACTGCAGGCATTATAACTTCTAATCACTCGGTGACACCTTTTTTTTTTTTTAAAGCTGTCCTTTTGTCTGAGGTATAGCTAGCGTATAATACTTCTCACCACATGGTCTATTTTTTCTGACAATTAGAACAATATATATGAAGTAGAAAAGAAAAGAAAGTTCACTGTACCACAGTTTGAGGTCACTTGTGAGACATTAACAGTTCTTTGCTATTTGATGGTCATTTTGGAGAAAAAACAAGCAGACAAACAAAAAGAAACCTCAACTAATGAAAGAAAAACCCCTGTTTGTTCTAATTTATGACAAGTAATAGATTATTATATGCTATAGACTTTAATTAAGTCTTCTTACTGTTACAAGGAAAGTAAATTATATCCTAGATATTTGGAGTACTATCCAGGACTGAGTATGGTTTGAAGTTTAAGGCTAACTTTAAATGTCTAAGGGATCTTCAGAAGAACTCTCAGTTATGGTAGTTCTGTGTTAGTGAC
Organism: Chionis minor; assembly: GCA_013398295.1. Classification (NCBI taxonomy): domain Eukaryota; kingdom Metazoa; phylum Chordata; class Aves; order Charadriiformes; family Chionidae; genus Chionis; species Chionis minor. The sequence continues at coordinate 31,849 of VZSF01008378.1, forward strand.
ATCTGTCCTGTTTAATTTTGCATCCAAAGCATTCTATAGAAGTTTTGTTACGGACTTCAGGCACAAGACAGGGAGGTCAGGGGTTCATGTTTCTGAATATATTTCAGACACTTATATAATACCGACTTGTGTGACTTTAAAGGAAAAATAATAACACAGAAAGGTGAAACTAGGCAGAGGTGAAGAAAAAATGCAGCCAGATTAAGCCACAATTATGGTGAATTAACTGCTATCTTGTCCAAGAAAAAAATGTTGTGAAACATAATGTAATATAAATAAAGTAAATAATAATATAAGTTATTATAATACTAAAAGACAGTAGGTATGTCTGGTTCCTAAAGCAGAAATGTTTATAGTCTTACTGTTCAGAACTGTGGTTGTGGCTACGTTATGCAGCAGGAATGGACTTGAAATGCTGATGCACTCAGCATATCCCAGGTCCACGGTGGGAGTAAACTGCTGTGAGCATCACATCATCGTGCCCCCGAGTATTCTTCCAAAGGACACTGAGAATGGCGGTAAGGAAGGCGCTCTGGCATATCTCCTATGGGTAAGGGCTGGGCAATACAATTCAGAGGTGCTGACCATGACACACAGTCAAGCAGGACGACACGCAGCACCCATCCATGGATCCAGCATGAATTCAGCCTGGCAGGTGTAACTTCTGGGTTTTGGTGGGTTTTTTTTTTGGTAGGGGAGGGTTGGTGTGCACGGTGTTTGTTTGGTTTGGTGTGTTTTTTTTCGTACTGATTGTTCATGAACACTCAATATATTGGAAAAATATATTTTTTCAAAAAAGTTTGTTTTCTTCTTTCACTCCTTCAGAGTACTATAGTAAACAAATTACATCATCTAGCACTGTCTACAAGAAAAAACCAACAGCAAAATTTTCTGCAACAGGAAACTGGGTTGAGAATAAGGTAGATAACGAAATGGTACAACAGCATTGAAGAAAACATTTCTCTGCATTGCAGAATGAACCAGATGTGTTTGCTTTAAGTTCTTTAAAAGTGTGCTACATGTTGCCTGCTTAGTTTGCGTTTTCAGAGTTCTGTATCCATGCTAACTAATGAAAGAGCTGTAGAGCTTAACTGTAGATGTGTTATGTTGTTCCCTATCCTGCCACTGTGGAACCAGAAGAGTTTCCACTTTTTACACAGAAATCAAATACATTGGAAACCTCACAGAGAGCTTCAATTCCTCCTTTAAACCAAGGGGCTTATTCAGACAAGCACACAGATAGATAGATACCGTGTCCTTGGTAAGAATAACTGTCATCTTCCCTGAAGCTGATGTGACTCAATTCCTTCTGAAGCTCCCATAAGGTTAAATACATCTGTACCTTCTCTAATGTGGGTTTATGATTCTCTGCTACATGTGCCATTAACTTTGTCATGCATTTTATGCAGCATAATGAATTCAATTTTAAGAGGTACTTCCATGTGTGTTCAAAGAATTTTTCACTTGGACTTTTTGATTTGGTTCTATTTTTTTCATTATTGACTGATCTCTAGATGCTAAGAACATGGTATCTGCTGAATTTTTAAAGCTTTAATAAATAAATATCATTGCATGCATACTCCATTTAAAGAATTAAAGCTGACAGCAGTTTCATGATTTACCAACACATTAACCTGATTGCATGGGTGAGGGCAGAAATCGGATTTCATAGCCTATTCAGAGAGTGGCTTCTCGTTAGGTATCACAAGTAAAAATAATTGCCTCTCCTATGATTGTATGGGAAACATAGATATTCTGAAAAACTGAATCTAGTCATATAATATTTTAAATTGTTTTAGGATGGACCATTTTCTAATCGATTTTTTAAATGTCATGCTTTGGAACAATATCATCCCTTCAATTAAATATAAGGCTGGTGCTTTAGAAGATCTAGGCTCTAAGAGTGGATTTGACTATTTCATAGAGTTAAAACATAGAACACCTGGATATTTAAATCATAATTTCTTGTATATCACTGGCTATAAAGTGATGCAGGTTTTTACCTTGATTAAGGCCTGGCAAGACTCAGCTTTTAGATTGCACCATAGACAGAGAAAATCAGAGACCATGAAATCACCATTTGGAATAAGATACAGCCAAATAATCCAAGTAAATGATCCAAGTCTTTGGCACTGAGAAAGTGATTGCTCTGTCAATCTGAATTTAAGGAAAAATTGTTTTCTATCCCAGATTGGGATCTTGATGTGATCATAATATGCTGAGTTAGTCAAGGGAATGAAATGCTTGAGATAGGGTTGTCTACTCTATGAGCTTTAGGATATCCTATTTGGTCTCATCTATAATGTTTCAAACAGAGAAAAAAAGAAAGAAAGATGGGAAGAAAAACTGATTACTTCAAGTCAGTTCTGCAGGAAAAGAAGGAAAAAATAATCATGATTTCTACAAGAAACTATCTGAAACCATGAAACATAAGATTTGATTATAATCGTTATCCAGATGCAGAGCTGTGGCTGTTGCAAGTTCACTGACAACATGGATGATCATATACTCCCTAGAACCGATGTAGAGAAGCTCTAAGAGGGATATTCTTTCTGTTCCATCTATCACAAAGGCAAGTGACAGAAAGAACTACCAGGAGTACAAAAAACAATTCCAAACCCATGTACTGGACAAATATTTTAACTCAAAATTACAGTCCTCTATTTCTTGGGAAAAAAAAAGAAAGCGTAAAGATAGTTTTAAATTGTTCACTGTGGAATGCCTTTCCATCCACTTCAGTAAGAGGTAATATAAATCTACACCAAGAACAGTTATGATTTTAAGGATAAGAGTAGTAATATGCTGCTACTACATTTCCACTTTCCAATTATTCCCGTAAATATCAGTGAAGCAAATGATCACCCAGTATGCATTAGTAACTTGTCCTCAATATTTGTTATCCCATTCTCAGTACGTAAGTTTAAAAATCCTTCAAATGAAGATTTTCTATATTTATTGAGGTCATAAGAGGAAATACTAAAAAAAGCAGAACAAAAAATCAGCCCCTTAAGGATCCACAGTAGGAATGTCCCTGTTCATTATTGCCTCCTCTGTAACAATTATATTTTGAGATATGTCAACACAACCATTTTCAGTCCCTCTGATGTGTGACTGATTAATTCCCTAATGCAATCTTATTAATCAAAATGTTATGTAGAATTAAAATGCCTTGGAGAAAAAGGTGTGTCAAAGCAATAAAATTACTTTTATCAATGTGTAATTCCGTCAAAGAAACCCTACCAGAAAAACAGTGGCTTTGCTTATTGAGATCTACCTTCCAAGAAACCATGCTGGCTGTCAATTACTTATATTTTCATCCTCTAAATCTTTATTGGGAGCATGCCAAAACAGCCATTTGGTTATTTTAGACACGAGTAACACCAAACTGTTGTCCTCAGGTTTATCCTTTTTGATCTTTTTATAGAATTAAGCACGTTACCAGGTTTTAATCCCTAAGCATTGTTCCAGTTTCCTAAAACTTCTTAAACTGAATTGTGCAAAGAGCTCCCAAAGTAATTCCCTTATGATTCTTGACTAAATTTCCAGGGATTTTTTACTTAATGAGATGTAATATTAACAGATACTGTGTCACTTCTTCCTTATTTACATCAGTATATTGTATAAATAAATCCTTCTCAATTTGTCTGAAGTACAACTTGTGGTCTTTTCTTATGATGTTTTGCCAGTGACTTATGACTTTTATCCTTTCAGATAAAAACTTTTAGTGCTGTATTTACCATTTTATTAGTAGCAGAAGTGGGAAAGGGTTAAAGGGCAAACCAGGGGATTTTCTGGTACAAATTTAACACTGACTAACATCACTTCTAAGACTTGAGGATAATTTAGAATATGTAATAATGAACTTGAGGCTGAAAATATAATTCATTATGACAGATTTTATGAAAGGTAGGTTTTGTCTATTTTTGTTTCCTAGAACAGATATCAACATGGAGGAAGTTCCATAGTAATAAATTAGAAGTAGGTAAACCTCTTTTGACCTAATGATGCCCCTTATACACTGCTCTTCAGGTCTCCCCCATTAAGACCCTAGTTACCCTGTTGAGTATAACTGGCAAATGAAAAGAGAAAGGCACCTATAGAGAACAAATCTTAGTACCCGAATCGTTTTCTGATGGTGTCAACCTTACCCTGTACAGTAATGTATGATTGTAACACAGGTGACCTAGGTACCAAATATGGGGGCAAAGGACTATGGAGCACAAATAGGACATCTCTATCAGATTTGTACAGTATCAGGACATCTATGTCTGTATTGTACAGCATATATTAGTGTAGATCTTTTAAAAATAACGAATAACCATCACTGAAGAGAAAACTAGATATTTTTTTAATTTAACCACTGAAAATATATATCTGTATGTAAAAATAAATAATATTACGTAATAGTAACTTGAATAAGGTATGCATAGAGCTTGATGTGATGCTTTGAAATATTTTTAATATTTTGAAAGGCAATATGTTTTCATGAAATTTCAACATGTATTAACCAAATCAACAACAAAAAAAGAAAAGAAATAAAAAAAAAATTTATTGTCTGACTTGTCTCAATCGATGAATGTTATGTTTTGCAGCATGAGGATTCTCATTCATTCAGGCACCATTTCAAGCATTTTTGGTAGAATAAGTTTCTGTTCCTAAAGGATTTCACTGCCTTCAACATGTTTTATGCCATCTGTTGCATATGATATAATGTTCCTGCCTAAACACTTCTTGATATTTATTTATTGTTTGAAACTACCATTTATGAATATACTAAATTCATTCTCTCAGAATAGGATTGTTTTATAAAATGTGTGGAATACTAAATAAGCATGAAATGGTAAGTACAATACTTTGATCTGTGATATTAAGAGCAGAAGGTAAAAATGAAAAATAAATGAGAGCAATGTATCATATGTATTTTAGTTTTATAACATAAAAATAACATCGGATTCAGGCTCTTTTTATAATTGAAATAGCATTTATTATTTTACACTAACAAAAGACTACCATATTATTTCAACATATCTTAGAAGGGATAAAATTTTCTTTTACTTCTGTAAGCCTCTAAATAAACAGGTAATAATGCTTCTTCATTTGTGACTCAGTATACTCTAAAACAACTGGGAAAGAAGTTTCAGAACTTGGTTGATTAACAGAGTAAACTGAGCAGCAGCAGTAACTGTGGAATGATCTTTTTTTGTCGTCTGCTTTTTGCTGCCCGTTGAAGGAAAATTTATCAAGCCATAAAATTAAAATTGGGAGTCCAGACTTCAGATGTTAAAGGGCATCTGATAAATCTGAGGGCCTTTGATTCAGCTTCAGCAGCTATTGCTTAATTTGGTTCTGTAGTAAGATTTTTTTAAATAAATAAATTTAAAATTTTTAGTGTTTGACTGACAATACTGTGTTTGTTACCTGTTCTTCATTTAACTTCTGATTTTGCCCAAATAAGGTTATGATATCTGTGTGTTTTAAGTTATTTGGGTCACAGCAAATTATGGTTTCATCTAAATCAAAGTATAGTACACTGTTCTCTGCAGAACATATTCACTCTTCTATCAATATAAGCCGTACTGTGCCTTCTGCTTTCCAGTGCCATGTCCCTGAGTAGTTTGTAAACTTAATTAAATGTGACTTACGCAAAGCTCTATAATATACATGTAAACCTTGATACAATTTTTAAAGACCATTAGGCATAAACCCAACATTATATTGCTGTATCAGCAGAAAGATTAAATGAAGAATAGACATGGAAGTCTTTTGCATATCAACTAATGAATATAAAGTTGGTTACCGAACAGCGATTAGATACAGGCAGATAATGAATCCATTATTATTAATTCAACTTTTCTGTCTGGCTCATGGAGATACATAATTATTGATTAGAAAGCATAAAAATCACTAATTGCCTTCACCTCCACAATTTGGAAAACAAGACTTAGAGCCAGACTGCCTAGTGCATTTTAGGATGGTGTAAAGATCAAATGTGTCACATTATCATCCCAGCCTTGGTCTCTGTGAAATGATAAAAGTAGCCTGTAGTGCCCAGTAGTGTTGCACTAAATTCTAGACCTGTCTTTAAGTTTGTTGTTCACTTTCTGCATAAGAAAATTTAACAGTGGGATACAGTTATCTAGTGATACAGTCAAATCTTTTGTGTATATCAAGAACAAAGAGTAGAAAGAGACGGAAAGCCCACTAGCAGATCCTTAACTATTGCATTGAGGGAAGCCTGAATGAAAACATGTAAGGACTTTAAGACTTATGATAGTACATAAAGAAGTACTTCACTAACTAATGGGAAAGATGTTTAAAAAATGTTTTAATACTCAAATATAAATATTTTTGCAGTGCCGTAGAGCTCAGCTCATTTATATGACAAGCGTCATTCATTTTTCAAGTGATCAATATCAGTGTCTCCCATAACAAAAAAGGATTCTTAAGAGCTGCTTCAAAGTAGCTGTGTATAACTTGTAAAGAAATTTTACTGAGTATCTTTATAGCTAGTTACCCTTTTAATCTTAGAATAGATTAATATTCCATTATCTGAATCACATTTAAAAATTAGAAACTTCATACCATTCTATGAAGCTGTTAGCTTCATTGATACCTGTTTTATCAAAAATAATCACCTTAATTTTATTTTAAATGCAATATAACACATTCAAAATATGTCTCTTTAGTGTCATGAGACTGAAGAACAAAAGTGACTACAGGGTTTATGAGATCAGTTCTGCTTTCCTTACATGGTCAAAATTTGTACTCATTTTCTAAGGAGAACTGCAAAAGAAGGAATGTTGGTTTAGGCTAAGCAGCAGTGTGTTGCACAGTCAGACATACTAGGGGAGGTGAATGCATTGTTTCAGTCATTACCAGGAGGAACTGATATGCAGATGTGTCTAGAATGATGAAAAACCCTTATGCAACTAGTGTTTTCTGTCATGGCACTGATGAAGAGACATTTGGACTGCATCTTTTCTTCTTTGGTGTTCCCACCTAGACCCTATTTCAGTTTGTAAACCAATCCCAGCTGAAATACCTGTTGTCATTCCTATAAGGACATACAGCAATTAAAAAGCGAAAAGTTAGAAAGAAATATATTTTTGCATAGCTTTAGAGTTAATTAAAAACATTTCCCTATTGGTCCTTTCAGATAATGTTATTAATCCTTTCACACATACTGAATTTCATGCAAATAGTTCCATAAAGGTAGAGATACCTGTGAAAACCAATCCTGAGATATTTCCTCAAGGTGCATTTCCCAATACCTTACTTAATTAAGAATGTTATCCTAAGTGAATCTAATGCAATTACTGCATCTAAAATTTCCTGCTTGGAGAACATTAATTAAGCAATTCTGATGTTTAAGCAATATATGGTCAATGAGACAGGTGGAGGACAGAAAGTGGATTTGTGGTGGTTCCTTTATCACAGCCAGCAGGACCGATCAGTATAGGCATGTGTCTGCGAGTTTCTGTAGGACTTTGCTTGCCGTTTTTCAAGCACGCCTGTGTTGACAGTGAGAGCTGAAACAAGGGTCTAGCATTTGGGGTATAGAACCCAGGATAGTCTCTGCTATTGTTTGTAGTAGAAAAATTGGAGGTAGACATGGATTGAGTAACTTTTCCGAAATGATTACCAAAATCAAAAGCGTATTCTCTGTTGCCATTATTTACTTACAAATTGGAGAAAAACTTTCACCAGTATCAAGGTGGAAATTATTTATATTTAAGTATATAAAAAGATGACACCTATTTACCTTACAAAGGGAGTTACCAATGACCATCCATCTAAACAGGTAAGACATTAATTAACTGTGTTAAGACATAACATTAACTGTGTTCAGTTCATTCAAAACAGTTTTAGGCTTGCACATGCCAAACTTAGTTGGAACGATTGCTGTTAATACCCTGTATTAATTAATGAACTACCTTTCACAGTGTTATCCACAGCAGTCTGAGGCTGAAATAGCTAAAATAAAGATATTACAAAAGACAGAACATGTGGAATAAATTAATTTTAGGACAGTAATTAATGCTTTGTTATTGAAGGTAAAATAAAAAATTGACATGTTATTAGTAATACAGAAGAAATCAAAAGTGTTATAAATATTTAAATTTAAGAGATTCGTCCCATTTAGCATTAGAAGAGCCAAAGCAGTCTCTCGCTGTGGTGAGAAAAAAGTTACACACGTGGGGAAAAAATTGTTCCTCTCTTTCAAAGAGTCTCAGACATCAAAAAGAGAAACAAGGGAACAGAACAGCCATTATGGAAGACAAGGAGGAATTAATTTAAATAGCAAAATTATTTTGCCTGTGTCAGTTCAAACAAGTGGATAATCTGAAAATTCAGTAGGAAAACCTAAATTATTTTTAGATGGCAAATAAAAGCAATAAGAAAACAGAAAATAGAAATGTCTAGGTATATAGAAAACATAAAACAAATCTCCTTGACAAAATGTGTATTAATTTACAAAATATGTCTTTTTGTACGGCTGAAGTGCTCAATTCTCTTTTCCTATTTAGAGGATCTCTGGACTGTTTGATAGAATTCACTTTGTGTGATGAAATTCCCTGTTACACAGGTAGTACTTTTAGGCTGTATAATTGTACAATCTGTAGAGTAAAATTCTAGTTCCTCTGAAGACAATGGAAGAACTGTGTCCTGGTGAGCTTAATTGGTTCAGTCTTCAGCTTTCTGAGTCTAGGCCTTTCATTTATTCCCTCTCTTTCTATTGGTATTTTTTCAAAAAGCGTCAATACAATATATTACTTATAGGAACAAGGAATGGCTGGTGTGAATATTGTAAATACTGTTCTAGAAATAGTAACCAAAGAAAAGGTATCAGAGATCCTGCTGCAGGAAAAGTCCTTCCTTCTTTCCTTTTGCCTTCAAAAAAGGAAAAAAAAAAAAAAAAAGAAAAAGCAAATCTCTCCCTGTAGAAGAGACTCTTGCCTTTCTTGTTTTCCAGACACGTGGGGGGAAGAAATAAAAAGTTATCCTACTCACTCCTATCCTTCTCAAGATTATTTCCCTCCCAACCTTGCATAGATGTATCTGAAGGCTATAAAGGTTATAATTTTTTTCCAGTGTTCCCTGTTGTTTACACGATTTGCAAGATTGGAATTTTAAAATGCAATTCTTATATATAGTGGGGTTTGAACAGAATGCTATGATAGGGCTAATGTGTGTAAAAACAATTATCAGAGTTAAGCTTCAATATAGAACAGAAGTTCTGAATCAGGTCCCACTAGTGCTGATTACTTGGACTCTTGTGTTAGCTAATGTAATATCTGGCAGCATTTTACAAGTCTGATATCTCACCATTAAGGTTAATTGAATACAAAGGCCTTTTACAAAGTCTGAAGTCGAGTGTTGCATTGTGGCAAAACTAATAACACTTCACCTCCATTCTACTGGTGTGGCCTTAGGAAATAAGTGTTTACAATACTGTTATAAATATATATTGTTATAATAAGGATAATTACCAGGAGATTTAATATGAATGGAAGCTAGTTATAGAGCCATGAGAAGAACATATTACAACTGTTGAATCAATTAGTATAATTATTTCTAGAGTAGAAGAGTATTAACAATATGCTTTTGTTTTCCTTCTGCAGTCCCAAATAAGGTAAAATTAACTGTTTGAGAATTATGCACACTGCCATTCTAAAAGGTTCCTTTCTGTGCTTTAGTTATATGTTTATGTACAACATAAGTATGTTTAAGTACAACAAATTAATTTCTGGCACTTTTAGAATTTTATTAGTTCTATATACTAATAATATGATCTCTGTATAATACAATGTATTCTATACATATTTTATATTCTACGTGTATCCTACATACATGTGTAATTAGTATCTGGAAAACATTTTCATATCTCCCAGGCACTACCTACTCATAAGGGCAATAGGCAGCTAAATAAATATTTCTTCATTGATGTTTATAATTTGCCAAGCTGCAAGAATTTATTGTTAATAATTAATCTTCTTTACATTGCCTAACCGCTAAGTGATTATTGTGTCAATAAAGTTACCAAGCTATAAAAGGTGCAGTGGTAGGGAATTAAGTAGTAGAGTGGCAAAAGTGCAAGCTATTCATATTAGCCATAACTGCAGTCTCGCATTTGCCCTGTTTTGCTCTTTTTTTGTAGCCAGACTTTTAGCAACTGGAAGGAGTTATTCAGGCATTCACTTTTTTCCTTAAAGGTACATTGCACTAGATTTAGCCTATGGATATTCCTTGTCTTTATATTACAGTACGGTTACCAGTATGCCCTCTTTGAGATTTTCTTTGTGGGATAAGGAGTGTTCAACCTCAACTGCATACAACATTTTCTGCTTTCTGTGCTTATACACAAGTGCCTTTTCTCTTCTATTCTGTTTTACCTGAGTCTTTTTCTACCTATTCTGCTCAAAACCATAGCTTCTGCACTTCTTGTTTTCAGCTCTCTTCCTCTTCTCATTCAAATGGACTCGGATAATTTCTGTTGCCATTCTGCCAAAGAATAGAAAGAGTAACCAACCAACAGATTTTGGATCTCATCATCACCTAAGAACGTAAGAAATACAATCTTGATGCTATAATGACTGTCTCAATGCCATTATGATCAATAACGGAATCCTTGGTCCTATTGCAATGCAAGTATGAGTAAAAAATGGGAATAACATTATTAAATTATTAAGGGGTTGTAAACAGTGAAATTCTCCTATGAATAACTGAATGATATAGACTAATGTTTGTTTAATAATCCTTGTCTTACTTTTTTTTTCCATTTCATTTCATTTGTGATTCTCCAGTGTTGTGACAAATCCCCATGTGATCACATTTTAAATCAATTCCTGTTTGAATAAGTAAAATATTAGGTCTCATGAATACACAGTTCAGTGACAGAGAAGCACAGACCTTGCTGCTGCCCTTTATTACTGCTGCTAATTGTTAATGGCTAGGTAAATGGGGATAGAGCAGTGGATATTGTCTGTCTCGGCTTCAATAAGTGTTTTGACATTGCCTCCCATAACATCCTTGAAGAGAAGCTGGTGAAATACGGGCTGGACAAGCAGACGGTGAGATAAATTGAAAAGAGATGAACAGCCAGGCCCAGAAGGTGGGGGTCAGTGTCACAAAATGCAGGTGGAGGCCCATAACCAGTGTTACGGAAACACCCAGTACAGGAAAAATGTGGAGCTACTGGAGAGAGTCCAGCAAAGGGTCACTAAGGTGAATAAGGGAGCACCTCATATGAGAAAAGTTTCAGAGAGGTGGGACTTTTCAGCCTAAAGAAGAGAAGGCTTGAGGGGCTGGATCTTATCAATCTATACAAATACCTGAAGGCAAGGTGCAAAGAAGACAGAGCCAGGCTCTTTTCAGTGGTGTCTGGTGACAGGATAGTCCCAATTTGTTGGAGAGAAGTACTCAAAGGATTCCTCTCTCTTGGCCTTCTACATGACAATAGTGATGCTGAGCACATTTTCTTGGTAGGCACACACATGTGCATGTGCACACACACACAGATCTATTTTTTATGGCCAGCAATTTATTTTCTTCTGTGCTGTAGTTTCTTGTGTTCTGCTCAATTAACATAACCTCCCGTCACGCCTGGTTTTCTGCTTGCAGCCTTAACACTCAGCATGTTGCCTTATGCTGAGCTGGTACAATGCACACTGCAGTTTTGAGTGTTAGTGCAGGGTTCTAAGGAATTAATATTGGCAATTTGTGCTCTGACTTTACATACTCATTCCTGGAGATGGAAGGATGCACTTTCAGCAGCTTCTGATACCTTTCTGGTCATTTGTATATATCCTGCTCAACTTCTCCAGAACAGGCGTCTGTATTTGCTTTGCCTGAAAAGGTGCCCAGCTAAGATGCTACAATACCTGAACAGTACACGTCAGGCCCACAGAGAGATTCAGATTTCCTTCCTCATCTTCTCAGGCTCCTCTACAGCCAGTAAAGGTGGCTACTGACTTCCAAAGGCTCCTTCTGCCTATTGCACTGCTGCTGTTTTAAGTAAAACTCTTACTTTGATTTGGCAAGGTCAAGGATGTTCAGCTTTCTTCTAGGGCATAACCTTTAACTTTGGTCACTGAAAGACCTTGATCTTCAAATTTTATTGGAGTTTAAGTATACACAGTCTTGAACTATAACATTTCTGAATAGGAACCAGAGCCTGTCTTTTGTTGATTAGAACACTTATCACAGTAAACTAAAACCAGTTATTTAAACCTGGTGCTTCTAGGATGTGGAAATTCATGATAAGAAGTTTCGTTGATTGTATTCATCCAGTTAGAACCTGTTGGTGCCTGCCTCTACTTTTTGCATTCTAGCAGACATTTTAAACATGCCTTTCGTTACTTTTGAGCATGACACATTCCAAAATCCTGTTTTCTTGAATGAGCAGAAGAGGAACTAGCTATACCAAAGACTGTACATGAGACAGACATTCACTTCTGCTATTGTCTGATCCAATAGATTTCAATTAACCAAACCCTTACCCTAAAGTCCTCAGGTATCTGACCTCAATACACTTGATCTCTTATGTCTGCTCTGACTGGTTTTTCCCCATTTAACCACTCAAGACTTTTTTGTTGTTGCTTTTGTTATTAATTAGACACCCATCTGTGATTTCTTAAATCTTTTACTAAACTTATTTTATTTGAACCAATGAAGCACAACGCTTCTTCTATTCAATCAGTTGTTTTTAATTGATCTAACCACATGCAAGTTCCTAGCCAGTTAGCTAATTTCTTCAATTAATGAAGCCAGCTGTCTCACAGACATGTTATTGATCATTTTCAAGCCTAAGCATCTGTTATTCCAATCATTCTAATGGTCATTTCCAATTGCCTCAGATATCATTACACACAATCATTACACTGTCTTTTTATTGATTTCATTAATTCCAGGCATTTTCACGTCTCTTATCACTCTAACACTCCAACCTGTTCTTGTTTAAAAAGAAGCACCCTTCCATAGCTATGAAATGTATAAGTATTGCCTCTCATTTCACCTTTTTTTTTTTTTCCAGAACACATCGATGGCAGAATTCCCCAAAAAACATTTGCTTAATAAGGAGCTACAGCATTTCTGTTTTAAACCAATGCTTCACTCATTTTTTCTTCCAACCATGTATGGCTCTACTTATTAAATTATGAGTTTTTTGGGATGGACACTCTCCAAGTTATAAATTTGAAAATCAACAATTATTCTTTGATTACTACTAAGATCCAAAATAATCTAGATGAATAACGTTCTACTAGCTGGAACACCCCTGAATTTTGGAGACAAGAATACAGACACCTTCTGCTTATGAAGCTCAGTCATTCTGATCACTGGGCCTTAAAAGAAGATAGAAAAACTACATTTATGTTTAATATGTTTCAGCAGCTTGAGAACAATACTACCTCACTGTAAATCTACATCAGTCACTGGTCTCTTATGCAAAGAATGAGAAAAGGAAAATACAGAAGGTACTGCAAAAGTAGATTAAATTATTATCAATATTCAACCTCACCTACAAAGTCAAAAGGATAAAAGAGAGAAATGGATTGCTGAGTGAATCTGGTATCTTGCATAGAGTTATTTCTCAAGATAGTGATATTAACAGCATTGCAGTCCAGCATCTTGGTCTTTTGAATGTTCAAGATTCATCAAGGATGAAAGTTAGCATTATTTACGAGAATTACATAAAAAAAAAATCTTGTCTCAGCGCCCACTTGTGTATTTCAAAGATTAAACTTAGACTTTACATGTTACTAAAGATCACATAGCATTTTAATTACCTGAATAATCTTTGTAAACTGCATGGGACTGAAAAGGTCCTAGAATTAAACACATTCACTAACTACCATTAAAATCAGAACTTCAGTACACTGTCCTTACGAAGAGAACGTAATACTGCATAATTTAACCAACCACGGCTTATTCAAAATTTCCAAAATATATCACCAGCTTTTTTCCATCTGGTAGCCAAATCTATAGTTACCTGACTTGTTTCATGCCATCAGAATCTTTCAAATGGCAGAGGATATAATGGAAAAAAAATAGACGAAATTCTTTTCTCATTAAGAAATATGGAAGAAGTGGCTTTGTTGCATTTATTGTAATGCTACTAGTGGTAGAAGAATTGCACTGCAAATGTCTTATTTCCATCGAAGAAAGACAACAGACAGCTCTCAGAATCAAAAATAATTTTTTTTTTTTTTCTTCAAGAAAGAGGAAAATTCTCTATTTAACAGCTACTAGCTAGCACTTACTGTTGCAGACAGTGTATGTGCCTGATGAGGTGTGGATTAACAATGTCTTTTTTCATCCTATTTAATCTTCTGTTCCATAAGGCTAATCCAGCAAGGTGCTGAGTACTTTTAGCAGGTGCTGAGTGCTCCAAGCATTACCACAGTACAAATGGATCCCTTCTTCCACAGCGCTTTGTAGATTTGAACCTTTGCGCTTGTGGGCATCCCAAGTCACACCAGTGACGTGCTCTTCATTACAGCATTTAAGAGTCGCTGTCAGACATTGCCCCCCTCTGAGACATTGGAATGACCAATGAACTCACAATTTTGGGAACAAAATATAAGCGCAATCTATTTATATTACCTTCGCCACACAACCAAGAACACATTAGAGTCATTTGCCATGCATTCTTTCTCCTAAAATGAAGGGGGAAAGAGGAAAAATAAATGAAGATACTAATTGTGATTAGTTTTCAAAATTTCAGTTTTCCCTTCTTTCATTCTTCCTTTTGTTGGCTTCCCACTTTTTTTCAATTTGAGTATAATTTTTAGCTCTGAAAAACTAGAAAGTCTTAAAATACATATTTGTTTAAAAAAATCCTCCTGTCTCTGAGCATATGTTAAAAATTATGTGCCTGTGTATGAAAGCTGGCACTGTGATACTGGGTCTTCAAGGTTAAACTAAAATACTTTTTCAAGTGAAAACAAAGATGGAAAGTGATAACAAAAATATATGTCTAGCATGCTCCTTGTATACTGCAATTTCAAAGGAGACGTACCAAGGGTCCAAACTCTAATGTAATGATTTGTCAGAAAGGCTGTGCATAAAAGAAATTTTGAACACTTCAGCAAAATCCTGTTGTTCAGTCACTGTTGTGAATGCTTAATGCTGATGCTTTAATAGGTGGCTGATTGCAAAGGGACATCCTCTAGTTATAAGCTAATACTCTACTTCCAGTTTCTTGGTTGCTGTTGACCCTATTAAAGAGCTGTTAATGACTAACTCTCTCTACTAGCATTTGCATGATCCTATGAAGTGAACATGTCAGTAGCACACAACCTTCAGCCTTACACTTTGTAAGGCACCACAATGTAAAACTACAGATGAGGATTAAACCAGACACTATTTTATGACTAGACTAATTCTTAAATAATTCTTAAAATAAATATGTCATAACCCAAATAATACTGAATATTTATACATTAAATTTCACAGATATGTTCAACAAAGGGAAAAGATGGCTGAATATTTTTCTAGGTAAGAGTGGTAGAACAGTGTAATTATAAAATATGTAAAATGTATTAGTGTTCAGTGTTGTTATTTGAAAAACGTATCTATCTCCATTTCACACATTAGCCTCTACAAAGCGTCCTTCAGTGAATCCAAAACGCCTACTGAAGCAGAAGACATTCATCTTACAAGTTTTAAATTCCTGGTGTATAGGTCACTCATGTTGACTGAGATTTTCTTACTGTTTAAATCACTTGTCTGCCATTCCAAATCAGCACTCAGCAATGCCTTGGATAGAAAGCTCTTCAGTATTTGATGGTACATAGTAGCAAACACAACATTAGATAACAAACTTGTTTAAACCTTGTAGTTAACCTCTCCTGTTAAAAACAACACTGTAAAACCTCTATGGCCACAGGAATTGCATAGCCTTTGCTGACACTAAAACAGACTGTGGTTATTGCTGAAGGCATCTGACCTAACAAAGTTTTATTGGAAATAACAGAACAGCTACGATCACAAAGAAAAAAATACATGTTTTAATGTTGTTTTATGAAAGATGCTGTATGTAAAAGGTCTTAGCAGCCTCTGAGAGGGTGCCTGTCACAGATGGAGTGATGCACTTCACTCTTAGAGAGAAGCAGCCGTACATTTATTGATATAAACCAGGATTCAACAAAGTTTGACAGTAAATGTGACAGCGTTTTAACAAGATTCAATGCTAAAGTACAGTTGGCTATTTACAAAACTGTCAGGGAGACCATCCCATTGAGTCAAGGTTCAGAAAGGACACCCTTCTCTCTAAACTTCTCAGAGAGGAGTCTAGGTGTGGCTGAATTCAATCCTAGGCAAGGTTTGGTCAATGGTTTCTGTCTAAAGGAATCTATAAGTGCAATCAATCCTTTAGATCACTCAGCTAAGACTTCAAAGTTTAACATGCTATTAGTCACCTACTGAGGATCTGTTATGTCAAGGAATCTCTGAACCTCACGGAACAACCTTGAGAGGCATCCCTACTCAAGGAGAGACACTGGTGTGCAGTGCACTGCCATGCTGGAGAGCTCAAAGGGCTCTTGGGCTGTTCATTATTTATGGGGGTAAGATGATTGACCTATAGTCATATTTGCATATTGACCACAGTGCCAGTATTGTGGTTAGGTGGGCACGTTGCTCAAGTTAGCCCTTGACTGTTGTGTTATTTGTCTCCCTAAATACCATGTTGAGCCTGATACAGCCATCACAACTAGATGCACCTATTATGACCCCAATGGGTGATTATCGCTTGGGCAGAGTTATGGGAGATAAAGGTCAGGTTGATGCCTGGGAAAGGGAGCACACCGTCACAGTACCCTATTTCCTTTTATTTTTTCTTGCATCGGTTTCAGTATTATCAAATATGATAATTCCATGGCTCAGTTTTTGAAAACTTTTTGCATTGCATCCTATTTAATAAAGTATTAAACAGAAAACTAACTACAAATGTAAAATTTGTACCCCTCTCCAGAAAAATCAAAACACTGATATGCTTTTCAATTAAGTGATTTCATTAGTGTTTAAGAGAATAATATTTTTTGGATTAGTTACTAGTGCTTGATTTTTTGAGCGTTAACAAAAGAAAAAAATGTGCCAACATAAAACCAAAAGAACTCTTCATTTTTCCCTTATAGCAAAGATTTTATAATCTACAAAGAAGAGATTAAGAAATTAAAAAGTAGTTCAAAGTTGACTAATAAATGCCATGTAACTCTCAAAGGGCATTGTGCATAAAATCCCATAAAACAAATACATACTTCCAGAAATTAAATTAATTTGCATTTTTAATTAATTCTTTTGTGTCATTTGCAAAGTGCTTTGTATTTTCTTTCACAAATTTTCCAATGATTTGTTTTACTGGAAAATATACACAGAGTGAACTTAAAACAGTTGCAATTACTTGTGGAGACAAAATTTTTATCAAAGTGGAAAATATGTGCAGTGGAATAATTTGTATGCTATATAATGATGGGAAAGGAATACACTATGTTGTTTATGTACTGTATTCATGCTTATAAAAGCGATGCTTATTATTTCACAAAACAAAATATTAAGGAAGAACAGAACAGAGTCAAATAACTTATCCTGATTTCACAGATACTTCACAGATGGAGATGATGTTGGCAATTTTTTTAAAAATTAATCAAAATTTATAAGCATGCTTTTCATTAAAAAAAAAATAAAATGAGCTATTCATGGCTGAGTCTGACAGCTATTTATTTCAGAATATTCACCCAAATGCATGTGAAAGCTCTTCACAGCAAGACAGCCAGCAGTTTCTTATACTGAACTAGAGAATAAGAACGTTTTTACAAACTTGTGAGTTTTCATTCCTTTTTCCTTCTTCCTTTACTTATTCTTAATGTTTCATCCAGAATTCAATAAATCATGTTGTCCTAGAGAAAATATAGTTTGTCCTTATACAAACATGTCTGTCTTGTCTGTCTGAATATAGCATGAGCACATTTGAACTCTCTTCTTACAAAGCTTGTAGAAAGGCTGCAAGCTTTTCAACTTGGGAAAAAAACCATGAAAGCTGGTATGAAAACACCATTGTAAGACTTTCAAATCTATTTATTTCTGCTTGCTTTGATTTTTGACAAATTTCTGTCTGTCATTAAGACCAGATAAAATTACGGTAAGGGATTTAAGAATATTTTCAAGAAAAAATGAAGTGTCAAGGACTACTTATTTCCTTAATTGAAAAATTGACACAAATAAAAATTTTCTTTTTATTTATTTATTTTTTTTTAGAATCATAGAGTCATTAAGGTTGGAAAATGCCTTTAAGATCATCAAGTCCAACCATAAACCTAACAGTGCCAAGTCCACCACTAAACCATGTCCCTAAACACCACATCTATGTGTCTTTTAAATACATCCAGGGATGGTGACTCAACCACTTCCCTGGGCAGCCTGTTCCAATGCTTCACAACCTTTTTGGTGAAGAAATTTTTCTTAATATTCAGTCTAAACCTCCCCCAGTGCAACTTGAGGCCAGCTACTTTTGTCCTATCGCTTGCCACTTGGGAGAAGAAAATTATCCCCACTTCTCTACAGCCTCCTTTCAGGTGGTTGTAGAGAGCAGTAAGTTCTCCCCTCAGCCTCCTCTTCTCCAGGCTAAACAACCCCAGTTCCCTCCACAGCTCCTCATAAGACTTGTTCTCTAGACCCCTCACCAGCTTCATTGCCCTTCTCTGGACACACTCCAGCACCTCAGTGTCTCTCCNCTCCAGGACCTCAATGTCTTCTTGTAGTGAGGGGCTCAAAACTGAACACAGTATTCAAGGTGTGTCCTCACCAGTGCCTAGTACAGGGGGACGATTACTTACCTCATCCTGCTGGCTATGCTATTTATGATATAAGCCAAGATGCCGCTGGTCTTCTTGACCACCTGGACACCCTACTGCCTCATACTCAGCTGGCTGTCGACCAGTACCACCAGGTGCTTTTCAGAAAGGCCAGGAAATGTGGGCAGCTTTCCAGCCACTCTTCACCAAGCCTGGTGTTGCACAAGGTTGTTGTGACCCAAGTGCGGCACCCGGGGCTTGGCCTTGTTGCACCTCATACCATTGGCCTTGGCCCATCGATCCAGCCTGTCCACATCCCTCTGTGGAGCCATCCTATCCTCAAGCAGATCAACACTGCCACCCAACAAGGAGACTTGTGCAGCCCTGAAGCAATCTTGCATTAGACAGCTTCCCTATCGGCAGGCTCTGTGCAGTTCCCTCCTTAGAATACAGGATGACTGAATAACATTTTTTGAATCACCTAAAAATTGCCTTCAGTCAATAAAGCATACAAATGAAGCACCTCATATAGAAAACCTGAATCAGCTTCCTGCAGCTAAATCCTTACCCTTACACAGTAAAGCATCTATAATAGATACTTTAAAAAAGTAGATTAAATCTTGACTGGTTTGTTGTAATATCCGACAAAATATATAACTCTTCTTAGAGTAACTGAGGTCCTTTTACTGAAGGAGTCAGTACCTCTTCAGTACTCCTAGAAGACTACTGAAAGTAGTCTACTGAAAACTACTGAAAGTAGTCTTCTGATGCCAAAGACTGGAATTCAATCCCACTTTAATAAAATTATAATATGGGTGTTTTTTTTAAATGGTATCACTGTGTACAATGTGAGTAAAGTCTGCACATCGTGGCAAAAGTATCCTGTATTCACTAATGTAATCTATCTGTTACCTACAGCTAAGCAAGAGGTTGCTATAGAGTGTCATCCGCTAGTTAGGTTTTTTTGTTAATAAGTTTAAGCCACGTACACATTAATTGATTTAGATAATGTCACATATAATTCTCAGGAACATTTGTGTTTCCTGTTTAACTTTCCAATATTGATACTCAGGGGAGCTGCAAGTAGAGAAGAAAGGCAATACACAGTAGTAAGTATAAAAATTTAACAATTATTTTTGCCATATATCCTGGTTCCGGCAGGGACAGGGTTAATATCTGGCCCAGCACAGCTATTCCACACCACGTGATGCCATTCCCAGTATTTAGGGGGAGCTGGCCAGGGAGGGGAGTTCCCAGTTTGGGAGCAGGCGGGGCTGGTCTGGGTCCGGTCGGTGCGCGTCGGTACGGTACCCCTATTTATACATTCCTCTGCCAGTGCTATTGTTGTTTTGCCGGTTTTTCTTTGTTGTTCTGTTAAATTGCTTTTTATCTCAGCCCACGAGTTTTTGCCTTTTTATTCCAATTTTCCCTCGCCGCTGCGAGGTTTGGGTGAGTGGCCGCGTGGTTCTTTGTGCCGGCTGAGGCCAAACCACGACACCCTATTTAATACTGAGTTTATTACACTGGAAACTGTATATGGTCTTATAATATTTATACTATTTTTTTTTCAGTAAAAAATTGAAGGAAAGCTATTTACTTTCCATGGTTAATTCTTTTAACTTTTTTTAAATGCAAAACAGCACCTGAAAATGATAGCAAGAATTTTTTCAGAGAAGGGCCACTAAACAAACCTGACATTTATTTGAGATAAATAGTGTTCTGAAGTTTACTAAAATTGTGATATAAACACACAAGAGCTTTGCATTACTGTTTGAAGCTTCTTTGCTGCATTTAAGACATACTAGCCTTAGATTTTATTTACTATTACTGTAATCTAGTGATTGCTTTCCGTATTCTCAGACTAGTTTTAAGCTCTGCCAGTGAATACATAAAGCCTCAGGATACATTAAGGTTTAATCTTCATTTGTCCTGGAATTTCTGGAAATTTCAGTGGTTTTTTCTGCTTTAAATAACAGACAAAATTTATTTTTCTTGCCTTCTAAAAATACTGTTGTCATTTTGTAATACCACAGAATTTTTTCTGACAACTCCTACACCAGTAAACAGCTTTGATTTCTTTCTGTCTACCTTCTTGTCCTTGCCATGTTGCTAGGACATTACATTAGGTAAGATCTAAAATAGCTAGTTGGGATACCTCTATCTGTATTGTGTGACAGCTCAGGATTCAGCATTTCCTGTGTAGCTTGGCTGACCAGTTGTGCTTCACTGGGACCCAGACTGCTCAGGATGCTTTGCTAATAGTATCTGACTTAGCAATATAATAATAGCTCACATGTATCTGCAGTACACGATTGTTTGTGGTAAAGTGCAAACACATCCTCATTGCTAGCTGATGCAGGGAATAAACATGCTAAATCCTAAATAGTAGCCATTGCAAAGACAAGAGACTGGAAGGGAACAATATTCTAATTTTAACAATTATTATAGAATAATCTTGTGCTACAAAAAAAACATAAGAGTGGTTATATCTTTTTCTGTCTCTAAAAATGGTTTCCAATCTCTTCTTTTTTGAATGCAAGTAAAGTAATATTCTGCCCTACACACATCTACATGTAATTTGAGAATGCTAATGTACTATATAGAAGAAAAAGGTAAATAAAGAGAGAAAGGTTGGTTTCCAGTTCATTAGAAACTCTGTAGCAGAAAATCAATATTAGCTAACTGGAGGACAGAAAAAGTAAAGGAAAAATCTGTCTCAGAGCTTCTCGTTTAAAAAAAAAACCCAAAACACTACATATGATTCATTGGCAACCAACTGGCATAAGTCAATCAGTACAGTGAAGTCATATGAAGTTTAGTAGAAACCAATGTTTTTCCACAGAGATTTAAAAATACACAATCAATTTTTATGATTCATAAACTTTCAGTGACTGTCAGGGCACCACATCAGAATTATCAGTATGTATATAAAGAGTAAGGAAGTGGAAAGCAGTTCTTGGAATCAATTTTATTCCACAGTAAAAGTTCGGTAGTTTAATTCCCAGACTTGGGACGCAGCCTGTTTCAAGACTATGAACACTTCCATGGGGTCCTTCCCATCCATTTTCTGACACAAAAGGAAGAAAATAGCAGTTGCTTGGTTGGGCTTTATTTATGTTGGAAGTTTCTGTGTAGAGATACTAATGCGATAAGCATCAGTGGCAAAAGTTCAATTCATTCTACTGAATCCATAATTTTATTCCTAAAGTTCAAGCTAAAGTTAAATACCTTTGGCTTTTTGTTTTGTTTTATTCTGTTCTGGTTTGTTTTATTTTTTTAATTCAGATGATATTATGCTGCCATTAAATCCAGGTTGGATATCATAAAACTATGCCTTAAAGCTAAGCAGAAGATGGTGGGCGAATGTAGGAATTTCTGGGTGAGATTTTATTGCTTTTATACAGCGGATCAGAATAGACCCACAAGACTACTTTATGACTTAGGAAAACTTCAAACTATGCTGATTTTTATAAAATAAAGTTTTTACAATACAATCTACTGTTGGATTTCTTGATATGCTTTGGTTTATCATCATCAAGAAAAACCTAGAGTTATTGTTCAGGAGCAAAATAAGAAATCAGTTTTCACTCAATTACTGTTGGCAGGCTATCACTTGCCACGTTAATAGTATTATCTTCTTCAAATAAAGACAGCTAAAATGATTGAAATTATTACCATTTTAAAAACGAGCATTTTCCACAGCAGTTACCAAACATGAGTAATGCAAGTCATAATCAAGTGAATGAAACACTAAAACTTGAGGCATAAATCTGGAAGAAAATTGTATTGTTGACAGCTGCATATAAATGATCAGGACATCCACTTTGGAGTATGAGAAAAAGTAATCTGTGTATTGAAAGGTCAGTAGTTGTAAGCATTAACATTAAATGTTAAATTAAATGTAAATTAACTCCACCCAGAGTGAATTTAAAATCAAGACAGATCAGTTACCAAGGGTTGACCTATGTATGTGTCTATGGCCTAAAATACTACAGATATTTCATATTCTGATTCTAATGGGAAGGTAGAAGAGTTACTGGAAATAGTACTCATATCTTTAGCCATTGAATTGTTGCATCAGCTACACATTTCATCTCCTTCCAAAGCAGACAGAGTAACATAGGCACCACTAAAGGATGATTCGTACTGTCCTAACATACATGTCTTTGGTAGGATGAATGATCTTCTGGAGGTAGCTTCTTGAAGGACCATAGAATGACTTAAATTATGGCATTAGGCATAAAAAAGGCTTAATTTTAACAGCAAAAGCTAGGTGAGATGAATCATACCGCAGGCGTGGTCATTTTTTAAAAAGTGTTGATTTTTTAAATAGTGACTCTAAACAAGATTTGATAGAGTGTATATTTTATATATATACCAATAATATATTTTCAGTATGTCAAAAGTTGTTTTTCTTTGTAATTTCAGATTTTTATTGAGAATAGAGATTTATTCTGTATTTCAGCAGAAGCATTTTGTGGCAGTTATCATGATCTCCTTAAAAAACAGTTAGAGGACATACCCGTTTCATTTTTGATTTTATAGCCCTTCAAGAGGAAGACTCTAAAGGTTTTTGGACAAAAAGTTGAGATTACTCTGTGTTTTGGACCTAGTCTTCACCTGATATAAATCACTAAGATCAAGGGAAGTGTGTTTGTCTATTAGATACTTAGATCTGGATCATAAATCCTAGGTAGTGGCATTTTCCTGTCAATGCAAGAGTGATTGCATTTTAAGAGTAATTAAAGGAAGATGCCATCTTTCTCCAAGAAAATTAGTTCACAAGACACCTTTATTCCTTATGTATATTTCAGGAAAAAGTGAAATATTTCTGATGTGGTTTTTGTCTTTATTTATATGAACATAGACTATCATTTAAAATCAGGAAAAACAGTAAGAGCACAGCAATAACAAAAAGTTACTACACTAATTTTATAGCAGCTGGTAGATTATAAAACTCTGTGATTTCATTGTTTGCCATTTCTACTGATCTTTGGCAGCCATAAAATAATAGACCAAGAACAAGCAAAGTTGCAGATATTTCTTTAGATATTGGCATCCAAAGCAACTGAAGTATTGATAAATGAGATAACGCTATATGCTCAGTATGGAAGAAAAAGAAAACACATTTTTCCTTCACGAGTTTGGGGAAACAATAAGGTCATATGAAACATGAAGCATTACAACCAAATGGATTTTAGCTTTAATGATTGCCACTGCTGGGAATTTTACATTAAAATAGTTACACTTACAGCAAACTGGCTGTAGATAATGACAGCTTACTTCTAAGTGATTTACCTCTTTGAATAATTCACTGTAACTATAATCATAAAAAAGTTTGGAAAGATGAGAGAGATGAGAAATTTAAATTAAAAAAAATGGAATACATAAAAGGAAACTTACAAAATTATTCTTGAGCTGAATTGCTTCTTTCTTTTTTAGCTAAATAGGTCTTTCTCTACAAAATTTATAACAAATGCACAAAAGTTTAGGGGTTTTTTTGGGGGGTGGCTTGTCTGTGATCACATGGAAGAAATAACTGTGTAATGTGGAAAAAAAAAGAAAGGAAAAATAGTAGAAGATTTTGGAACGGGAGTCAATATTGCCTACAAAGCAAGTTTAAAAAGAGGTTCTCTTTTTTTACGGTGTTGACATTGGAGCTTATCCTTTACTTTAAGATAGGTAGCCAAACGAAGATAAACAACGCTACTTCATTTTTTATCTCTAGTATGAGCAGTTTTTTTGTGTCAACTATTTCTTCTCCTTTTTTCTATCCATTTTCGTTAACGACTGGTCAATTGTTATTGGTTTGCTTTATTCTTGACAGCGAGTTTTTGGTTTCCTGCTCATTTTGATTCAGTTCTCACATTGACAGATAACACTTATACCAGACACATGAGACTTGTCAAAAGCCTTCATCTGATATAGAAAACACACTTACAACCCTCCTATTTTTATAGCCCACTATCCCTCATAGCGGTTCTTGAATGATCAGAATGAGAAAATAGATCACAGAAATTTACATGGTATAGAGCTACACAGTACCATTAAAACATAAAAAGGTGTTACTGATGAATGAGAGAAATTATCAAATAGAATACAAATGCAGAGTTTAATCTCATTTTATCCTAAATGCTGAACAAATTTCTGTTCAATATTCAGTCATTAAATATAAATATACAAGTAGCCAAACTAGTGTTACATCTTGGCTACTGCATCAAAGAAAAACTTAAAAACTCTGTAGCAGGAATCCTCAAACAACTTTATCTGCCTAAACGCTGAATATCCAGTCTAATCTAGTTGTGTAGGCTCCCTCTGTAGTTGCTGGAGAGCAAGGCAGCTTTGCAGGGTATTTTATATCCAAAATTAGATGTCTGAAGTAGATGGGATGAGCTAGTCTCTGTCTTCACTGATTCTAGGGGGAGGCTTAGCTTGCTATCTTATAGTACATGTATGTATTCAGTAATTTAAAAAGCTATGTGTTACATATTCTAGTCCTAACACTGCTGTTAGACATTAGTTTACCACTCTGCACCTTAGCCATCTGCAAGGTGGATGAATATGATCATGTGCCCTTTGCAAACCTCTCAGACATATGGAAAAAAATTTCTAGGAGATCTTATGGGTGAATTCTGCTAGTCTTATCCACTAGTTATCACCTTCACACCCATAACTCACATGCAAACACCTAATAAAATGCACAATTTGTTCTTTTTCAGAGTGCGTAATGCTTTTGTAAAAAGAATTATTGTTAAGTTCTTACATGATTGTGTTTGGCACTCCTTCTCAATCTGCAGTGTTTTCATGGGTACAACATACAGCCTTTTGATGAACACTGAAGGAATTCTGCAGAATGAAAACCAACTAAGATTGCCATGATAGCATAAAGGATTGTAGCAGATGCAATGGTCATACTTCTCTCCAGGCACAAGGATATTCTGTACACTGATATCTACAGAGATTGCACAATTGAAACAGTCAAACATTCATACAGTGAGAAGACTCTTTCTGAAATAGCCACTGAAGTTATAGTTCAAGATGGCTTCATGCAGGCTTTCCTGGAACAAAGATGTCTCCTTAGCTTTCAGATCACAGTCAATGTATAATTAAATTAAGTTAAAAGTAACTAACTTTAGTATTCTTCCTGTACATTTCAACTAAATCTATAATTTCATAACAAAATGAATCCTAGCATCTTAAGATACTGTATTTTGGTTCTTTATTACAATATTTGTTGCAACTTTCAGACTGTGTGTATATATCATAGTATGAGTACACTATGTAAACTTTATAATTTTTAGAGGAATGATTTAGGACAAGAATTTAGAAAGCAGTTAAAAGAGCAAAAAATTTTACTAAATACTCTCCAAGCTCTCCTTTATTGACTTCTGTGATTTTGATCTGAGGTTTACCTTTTTCTCTTTTTTTTTTTTTTTTTGCTATTAATTGTTAACAGCTTCCTTAAGTCAGTTTGCATGTAGATGTGAAGATCTGGGAGCTGTTCATTACTAAGTGGCAGTAAATATGGGAACAATAAAAAATCATTACCAAAATGGACAGTAATTTCACCAAGACTTACAGATTTGGGAATTTCATTCTTGAAACACAGTTTTACCTCTGTAGACTGAAGCTTTCTTTGTTTTACTCACAGTTTCTCCTCCTTTCATTTTCTATTGAAATTGATGCATTCACCACTTCAGTGACGGAAAAATTTGCTCCTGAGCGAAAAAAACCTAAACCTCCAACTCAAGCTCACACCACTCCTTAAACGATATAGTGGTTATCAATGCTTATTGAGTAATAGCTCCCCACCTCCTTTACTTCAAGTTAAGGACCTTTTCTATCAGACAATTTAAAGAATGAACATGATTGGTGCTGTTAAACAGCATTAGTAACCTGCCCCTCACAAACTACATAGTTAAGCAAGTTTTTCTTGATGAAGATCTTGATGAAGATTTAAGTTTTCTTAAACTGGGGAAGCAAAGGACTGATTTTCTCCCATGCTGTACAGAACAAGCGACAAAGATGGTTTTTTTTCCATATGAAGCTCTTTTCCCAAACTGAACGTCATCTAAGCAGAATTTAAATAGAAACTAGCTGCCCAATGCGAAAACCTTTTACCCAGAATTTTCTAGTGTAAGCAAAATCAACAGTTTTTTATGTTTTTGATTCAAAATTCCTCACTCATGAGGTTCTGTTCATGTTTCCATTTTTTTCACAAGGTCTTATTCTTTCATTGTCTATGCTGCCTGATAAGATAGCATAGACAATGCTCAGCACAACTAACTATGCTCTTGGCTCACCATAAGAATTTTATAGCCTACTATTGCCAGGAAAGAGACCTAGCTATGTATGTCTTTTGAGATCTGTTTTATCTTACTCCCCAAACTAAGCCATAAGTTTAGCAAGGAATTTCAGCTCCTGTGGCCGTAGCACTGTGCCACTAGTCCTACAGACACAAGCAGCTATGGTATCTGAGGGTGGTCCCTTTAAGGATCTAAGGGTGCTGAGCCAAATACCCAGGAAGAAATCTGTCAGGCACACTGAGCTCTCAGATCTCAGAGAGTTTCATGAGTTTCATGGAGAGAGGGACCTAAATAGGTGGAAACATAGTAGAAAGAATTTTGTCATGGAAGAATGATGGGGGCTCGGATCATGTCAGGAAGAAGGAAGGGAGATCACTGTTTGTGGCAATGTGCGTATTTGCACTTTTGGATCTGCTGCAGTCCACCTCTCTGCTTTTAAGGCAGAAGTGGCCTGTTGGGCACCTCCTTCCCCAGAAGCTGATAGCTGATACCAGTTTTGGGCAGTACAAAAGACACCCTGACGCCTTGCCCTGCTGATTCTACCTGTGAAGCTCTGAAGGGCAGTAGAGAAGTGACCTAATTGACTGACATTGAGTAGATGCCTAAGTTATAGATAGTTACAGTTACTTTATACAAACCTCCCTTCAAGTTCTGTGCAAGTTTCAAGGCTTAAATAAGGGCAGTATCAACGGCTGACCATATTTTAACACCAAGTTCTACACAACTGGTTAAAAGAAACCAGTAATTTTCCGGGCACCCAGTTTCAGGAGATTTTTCTACACCTCTAGATGCAGAATGCAATGGACATGGCTCCCTGAATCTGCTAATAAAATTCCATGAGGACAGTATTTAGACTCATCTTCATCAACTAGTTCTAGTCAGCTTCACAATGAATGTGTTCAGTTTAGACAACTCTGTGCTGGCTGTTCTGGACACATATTGGTCAGATGCATAAATACAAGTTTCAGGTACTTCAATTAGTGTTTACCTAGCAAATGGACACTAAAATGTGTAACTGCTGGATGGAGAGGAGGTCACACAGAAAAACCTATAAAAGAGATAATTCTAAGCATGTTATAACATAGCCTTCTTTGAAAATTGATGTGGACATATTGTGTATTGGAATCATATCCACTTTTAAGTATTTGTGTACTTCAGTTTCATTCTTTACTTCTGTGATGCTCAAAGCCTGTGATATACCTGCAGTGTGAAAATGGTATGACAGAATAATTGGCAAGAAGATGAGCTATATACTTTCTGTGACATAATAAAATAGGCATGTAAAAGGGAAAAAATATGTTAAATTAAAGCACTTTTTGCCCTATAAACAAGTGTTAGAGATTGTTTATGGTTGTAAAGGGAAAATACATTTTATGGGTGAAGTGGTAACATTATTATTACTATTAATATTATTACTACTGCAATTATTTCCCTGTGCAGTGTAGATTATACATTTTGTTTCGTGGTGATAAATTACAAATTTTATTGCTGTTGAGTGAATAATTTTATTGCTCAGGGGAGTTATGGAAATTGGCAGTTGCTTCTAAACAGTTTCAGATACACCTACTAGAAATTAATAAAATCATGCAAATTTTATATTCTTTATTATTTACAATAACAATAATAGCGATAGTAATAATTTAGAATAATAGTTTGTTCTGCGACTCCTTTTTTTTCTGTATCAGTAATGTAAAGTACAATCCAAAGTCTTTGTGAAATTTCAGTCATTTTTTTAAACCAGTGGAGTGTAAAGTTCCTTTTTTCCTGTTTTGCTGTGAGCATGGATTGAATAGCTTCATTCAGATAATCAGAGAAATTTGGAAAATTTATGAATATCTAAGTAATATAGGTGTCCAAGGGGTATAAGCATATTTATGTATGAGATTCTCACCTGACTCTTATTGACTCCTGTGTACTATGAATTTGACACTTGAAAAGCTAAAATTCTGCAGAGAAATAAATATATTTCCTCCTTAGTTGCGAAGTTTTTTTCTTACTTTAGTTTTCCAATGTTTAACAAGGTCACCAGTGCTTTTATTTACCTTACACACTAATGAATACTTGTAGATAGATCAAATGTACTGTATTAATGAATCTACCTTATAAAGGCTAAATAATAAGGATCAAATGAGCCATGAGATGCCAGAAAAAACAGGTTTTCTGTCACTTATTTCTGTTTTTATGAACTTTTGGAAGTAGTTTTAATTATTAAGCATTTCCATATTGTTATACAGAGAATAGATTTAAGTAAAATATTCTTTTTGGGGCGTAATTGGAACTAATCTGTACTGTTACTCGTTCTGAAATAGCCCTATTTCTTCTGTGATGTAGATGTACAAGCAGTCTGTATACAAATGAGTATCTTCTCTTCTCCTGTGCGTACAAATGAAGTTGGCTGTTGTTGAATTTTAACATTTATAACCTTCATGCGCATTGCAGACTACTACAGCCTTAGGTCCCAAATTTGAAGGCCAGACTTCTTATGCATAATATGGAGAATTTGATGCCTACAAGTAGGATTCACAAAAGATTACAGCCATGAGCTACCCAAGATGGGAATGTCTAGATACAGAAGCACTCTGAGGTATTGAGAACACTTGGTATTATATATTCTCAATAAACAATCCTCTTCAGGAGATAAATATCCAATTCCAGGTCAGCTCTCAAAAATTCTCTGCTCCACAAAACCTGCAGATAAAGAGTTCGGCCTTATTTTATTCATCAGTCCAGAGTTCTAAGCACTTGTCTATGAGAGAGGAATCTGTTTTCAAATATTTGTGCTTCCTGATGTGGGGTTCTGATTTGATCAGAAAGTTGAAATCAGGTCTGTTTGAACTACAAATATGTGTCCTAACCATTGAGGTGGTGGATAATCTGGTGTGAGTTTGTCTTGAAGCAGTTTTACTGTGTATAGATTATTCAATATTCAGTGGCATAGGAGTTGAAAGAGAGGTCTTCCAGCATCCAAGGGGAGTACCCTAATCATCAGTATACTGTATATCCTGGTGTGAACTCCTCTCAGTATGCAATTGAAGCTATTTCTCTTTGTATAAATAATTAAACTGAATTTTGGAACAGAAACTTGTAACCTGACTCCTCTGCATCCCAGAAGACAACACCAACCAACAAGCGGCACAATCAGGTTTACAGTTTCTCCATCTCTCTCTCAGTTCCATTGAATGTTCAGTTATTTAATAGGGAGTGAAACACTCTCAGCTGCAACAATTTCTAATCATACTAAAATAGCCAATAGTCTGGATGTAAAGATATTACTTGGGATCTTTAACTCTTTGTAATTCAATTGCCTTTATAAATCGGACAAAATTTCATGATCCTAAATAACTCAATTTGGGCCAAATTACAGTTTCCACTGAAATAAAATCTCATATATAGCTCAGAACTGAGCCAATAGGTGGGAGGAACCAAACTAGTGGAAAAGACCTGGAACTTCCCACAGGAATATATAAACCCACAATGATTCTGAAATTTAGGATTAATACCTTCAGTGGGGCCACAAAACCAATTTAAGCAACAGAGAAGAAAGTAAGATAATGGAAGCAGAAATTTATTTAAAACTCTTGGTTTTCAAAACCAAGAGCTGTATGCAATACCTCTAAACATATGTATTGAATGTATATTTCAATAATCTCATATTCCTCATCGATTTATGTCTTATTAACGGTAGATGAGTACGTGTGCCTTTTGATGAGAGTGTCTAAAATACAAAAAAGGTGTTTGTATAGTAAAACATATAAATTCTGTATGTGAAAGTAGATGAAAAAGAGAAGGCATTAGCCAGCCTGAGTAAAGGAAGTGTTCAAGACTATAGTTTTAAGCAATTGAGACTGATATGTGATTTTCCACACAAGGCTAAGCTGACTTGTAGTGGTTATATGTATCAAACTTATATGTAATTGTCTAAAGTGCAAAAGCTTACCAAGCAACTGATTGTGAAATGTAAAGTATGATGGATTCAATTTTGTATATAGGTAAAAATAGAAATCATAGCTGGAGAAGGCTGAATTACTGTTCCTATCTTTTGGGGCTTTGGTCAGAAAAATGCCAGTACTACAAATTGCCTGAATAAAAGAGAATTTTATATCAATTTGAGTTAGGGTCTACAGAATTCAAAACCATTGTGAGAAATTTACTTTCTTGCCCTCTCTCAGGAGGAGAGACAACATGAATCACATTACATTCCTACAGTGAATGCACCTGAAGAATAAACAGCTTCATCTCTGGTGTTATAATGGCAACCAGCCAGCAAAGGATATTGACTTGAGCTGAAAGAAGCAGACAGTCTTTCCAGAGGGGATTGGACAAGTGGACTTACTTCAGACACTTCCAGCAATTCTGAAAATCAAATGTAAGTTTGGAAATTAATTAATAATTATAGTTAATAATTTAAAAAAATATTTAATAGTGTGTGGCCAAACTGCAGATAGTGTTCCCTGAATTATCGTTACACAGACACCGTAGAACCATAGGTTCAGAAGCTCAATTGCTGAGCTGTCATGAATAGGGAATGCTGAACTGGCAGTTTGCTTAGGTCACCTCACATTGCATCAGAACTCCTTTGGCTATTTCAGTCACACCAGCAACAGGCTCTGACCAGATTCCTAATGAGCTCTCTGAATGTTTTGTTGTATGACATCTTGATCTGAAAGTTTAACAGGGTAAAACATCTGTGGAAAAATAAAGAATACATAGAAAGAGACATGGCTATCTTTTTGTTGCAGTTTGATGTCTATCAATTTGTTGCATGCCTCCTTTTGTTGCAATTTTAGACTTTCAATGACCTAGCTGGCCTAATAATGTTAAATGCATACATCACATTGCCTTGACACTGTAAAGTCTGTATCCCTCATTACAGTAACCAGAGAGCATATAATTTCCAGTAAGTTGCAAGAAAACAAGCTTATATAAAAAGCAGCATACTGCTCTTTTACCTAAAGAACCTGTGTTTCATCTGTCTGCCTTTCTTTCTGACATCACATAATCAGACCTATTGAAATCAGTGAATAATATGCCACTATTAATTCTTTGAATCTATGTTTTTATATTTTAGATGCTTTCAGAAGCTTGAATGGTGTAATTTCATCAGAATATATTTGTATCTGGACAGTGCAGTTCTTAATTCCCCTTATAGGTGTATTTTGGAATGGTATAAGTGAATTTACTAGAAGAGCTATGTAGCCTAAAATTAATGGGTGAAAGGTTTCTTGTAGTATCTTGTGAAGACCGCATGTTCAGTAAAGTATTGCAGTACTGTAAAGTTACTTCTTTACCAATAAGTAATTGTGTCATTCAACTCACATTTCTAACAGGACACCTATCTTTACAACAAAAATATGACTTCATTCTCAAAATATAATGGAATTACATATTCAAGCACGTTGTATAGGTATTCTCAACCAGTGCAAAGCCAGATTTAAACAATGCTCAAGACTGAAGAAAATTTCTTAATATGGTATAAATTCAGTTTAGTCTTTTTCACATTCAGTGCCTAAAAGGAGCTTGGAAACAATTCAGCATAGGCTGATTTTCAAACATATTTTAAGGTGAATCTGGAAGAGGAGTGCAACAAAGACGGAGATATTAACATACATACAACCGATGATTGCAAATGCTGAAGGTAGCCAAGAGATAAATGAAATCCATAAGGAAGAACGCCGGCACGGACCAATGCAGAGCTGAAAATATTGGTCTGACTGGCTCTAAACAACTTAGTTTGGGTGTTGACTTATATTGTAGGGTGGCAGTCTTCCCATTGAGATCAATGAGAAATGGTGTGAAATAAATTTGGAGAAAAACCTTGGAGCACTGATGTTCTTCAAC
This sequence comes from Chionis minor, assembly GCA_013398295.1. Classification (NCBI taxonomy): domain Eukaryota; kingdom Metazoa; phylum Chordata; class Aves; order Charadriiformes; family Chionidae; genus Chionis; species Chionis minor. Next base: position 64,787 of record VZSF01008378.1, read on the forward strand.
ACTCAAACTACTTCATTCAGAGGTACGTAGTGTATCTCTGAACAACTTCAGTCTTAGAAAAAAATATTAAAAATAAACCAAAGACATTTGCAGTCTCTTCTGATTTGCTTATTCTGTTTGTTTATGTTTGTTGGGTTTTTTTTCTTTATGAGAACTTTTTCAGCTTTTGTCATCACACTGTGTTGTCACTTTACTTCATATTTTTCCACATTTATTTTGAGACTGGGCAGCACATATGCATCTTCCTCCCTTAACTGGTTCTACAAGCTGCTACACAAATTTCTTGGCAGGGTGCGATATAATGAAAATACATCTTATCTTTGAAGGGCAAAACTGATGCCTTTGAAAGCCAAAACCTAAATGCAGGTAGAATTTAGAAAAGAGCCTTTATTAGAAGGAAGGCTCTGCCAATGGTACTTGCATGGCACCCTCTGCATTATGACTGTACGCATATTTGTGTTTGCACATTATATAACATAAGCTTAAAACCTTTAGAGATCAAGGATCAACAGTTGCCAGAATAAAGCTTTCCATCTGTGTTTGGCAATGACATTGGGCTTGTCTTTGGATATGGACATTGCCTTAGGTTATCCACGCTTCTCGCATTTGCTGTCTGAAGTGCTGTGGTGTGCTCTGCAAGTTCATCACACTGTACGTATTCAAAATATGCAAAAAAACCCCCCATGAGTTCTGTCTACCTAAGTGACATTTCTTGCTGAGAGCAGACTATGGCTGGTCTGACCTGGCTTCCTGCCTATTTTTGTGGAAAGCTTAATTGGAAGGGATATGACTGCAAAAGCTCTAAAGATTTGGAGGTCTTGTCTACAGATGAAATTGATTATTTCCTAGTCTGTTGCTGTAACTGTTGCCATCTTCCAAGGGACTTAGGCTAAGATCTCTCTGTTTTGAATAAGAATATAACAGCAATTGGGCACATACTAATAGGCAACTGGGCCCGTAAGAAAACATAGTGCTCCCTTGTTAAGAGACAGATATCATGTCACCTAGCTTTAGACACATTAGCTGTCCAAGTTCTATTTACACTCAGTTACAAGAATCCTGACACCGTCTCGTCATCAATAAAGATATACCACAAGAATAAGCAATGGAATAAGCAATCCATGACTCTATGTGGACAGTTCAAGAAAGGCTTTGAGGCAGGAGCTGCATCATGTGGCCAGCTATATATCTGCAGTGGGTAACCTGAGTCCTTCTCTATGGGAGGAAACTGACCACAGAAGTTGACATTATCTGCAGAAATGTAAAATGATCTCTGGGGACATATTGTCAAGTCCTCAAGTCAGCACATGTATGAACTAGTCCTACATCCTTCCTGCCTCTTGACTTTCTGGGAGAGATGGTGTATATCTTGTGGGCCTAGGAATGAGGCTTGTATGGTCAGAAAAGCAGACCACCTTACATACTAAAAGACAGCTTTCCTTTTGTTAACATTGAAACAAATATTTTTGCCTTATCATATGATAAATATAGGAGCAGAGAGGATTCCAATATTTTAATGACAGCCTGTTAATTGGGCTATTGGTCTTTTAGGTAAACATTTCCATTATCTCAGTATTTCTTTGTGATCTCTTGTCTGTCTTTCATGGAATCATGGAACCATAGAATCATAGAATAGTTAGTCCAACCCCCATGTAGTGGGCAGGGACAGCTTTCACTAGATTGAGTTGCATCCGCCTTGAACACTTTCAACAATGGAGCACCTACAACTTCTCTGGACAACCTGTTCCAGTGCCTCACCATCCTCATCATAAAAAATTTCATCCTTATATACAATCCAAATCTATCCTATCTCAGTTTAAAATCATTGCGTCTTGTCCTGTCACTATCGGCCTTGGTAAAAAGTCTTTCTCCACCTTTCGTATAACCCCACTTTATATACTGAAAGGCCGCAATGAGGTCTCCCCGGAGCCTTCTCTTCTCCAGGCTGAACAACTCCAACTCTCTGAGCCTGTCCTCATAGAAAAGGTGTTCCAGCCCACTGATCATTTTCGTGGCCCTCGTCTGAATCCACTCCAACAGGTCCATGTCTTTCTTGTACTGAACACCTTAGAGCTGGACGCAGTAGTCCAAGTGGGGTCTCGTAAGAGCAAAGTAGAGAGGAAGAAAAATGACAGAGAGGGTGGAGTAAGGTCCTATTGTCAGCTTATACAGGGTTTTACAAGGAGACGAGGTATTTTTTGCCTCAAATACTAGGGTCTCAGCTTATTGTGGCTTACAGGTGCTATTGAAATGCAAATAAATAACAACTGAGTTATTAACATTGTTATATTTTGCACAAGATTTTTCATTGACCCAGCTAGTGACACATGAAGTAACACAACAGCTTAAAGCTGTGTTTATACAAGAAATTAGTCATCCCATTAACATAATCACTGCAGCCACCTTTCTCTTTAGCAGCAGCTGTGCCATCACAGAGTCTCTTTAGTTATATAGATTATAGCAGTAATAATAGGTAACTGCTGGCAAAGATAAAAGGATACTTATAAAGTACAATGAACCTTTGAGGTTGTAGGAAAGTGGCTAGCTGCTTAACAGGAAATTTGGATGCCAAATGGAAAGTGAAGTTATATTTCTGCCTGTTATCTGGTAAAGCACCACAGGCAAATGTTTGATTTCTAACATGTTCTTTCCCAGTTTGGGTTTTTCTTTGAAAATTTTCTCTTGACTTTGATATTTTTTCTTTCTTCTAGCATTAATGTGGATCACCTATACAAATTATGATATAAATAAGTGTGAATATATACTGTACTAATACAGTATATTCTTAAAAAAATACTTTAAAGCACATCACAAAAACAACTGGATTTTATATGGAAACCTTGACCTTAGGCTAGTGTCATTCCCTGGCAGTCCAGTTTCTTCCTTCTCCTCTTGAGGTTTTAGTCCCTGGTCTCATCAGAGAACATACTCAGGACTGTTACAGAAACATAACTTTTGCATTAGGGAATGATGCTCTTGAAGTATAGACACTTTTTTACAAGGTCCAGCTTCTCCTCATTATGTGAGGACATTGTTTAAGTTAGATTGTCCAGTCCTTCCCTATCAGCATTAGGCAGAAGACTACTCGCTACTGGCTGCTTCCCAAGGTAATGTTTTACCTTGCCAAAGAGTTGACACAGGCCTTATGTGATGGGATGTAGTGGACTCATGACTCTTATCAGACTTAATAGGAGTTTTGCTGTTTTCCTGACTAGACATAACACTTCATCATGAGATTTTGGGGCTTTTTTTTTTTGTTATTTTAAACAACAATTATCTTGATTCTATACTTCTTCCTGTGTGAAGACATGTGTTTTATTAGACTTAGTAGAACAACTTTAAAACTTTAAAAACATAATTTTAGGGTTTCCAAGGTGAAATTAAGAAGTATTTTATGTGTATTTGTGCATGCTTTGTTTGATTTGAGTTTGTCAAAACAAGGAGTAAGTATGAAAAGCATGAAATAATCTAAAAAAAAGAGATCAATTTTCTGAATTCTAAAATCAAAATGATGTTCATACGCCACAGGGCTCAGTCCCTCTCACTGGCTGGAGAAAGTCTCCCTGGTAAACTGAAGGCCATAGCCTTCTCCGCAGCTTTCCCTGCAGGTGTGATACCCTGAGCAGCAGCACAGGCTGGGGCAGGCTGGCTGGGGAGCCACTGCGCTGAAAAGGACCTGGGTGTGCTGATGGGCAGCGAGATGAGCATGAACCCATGGTTCCTTGTCAGCAAAGGTGGCCAATGGCTCCTGAGCTAGCAGGAGTATGGTCAATAGGTTAAATTAAGGAATCTTGTCCTGCTTTACTGGGAATTGGGTGTTTTTTGTCTGAAGAACTAAAACATATAGGGGAAGAGTAAATAGCAGCCTTCTGATACCTACAAGTAGGTAACTGAAGAGATAAAGCCAGGCCTTCCACTGAGGTGCTCAGTGAAAATACGAGAGACAGTGAATGTAAGTTGAAACAGAAGAGGTTCCTACTGCCTAGCTGGGGAAAAAAACCCTAACACAAGCCAAACCAAACCAAAACAAAACCCACTTCACTATCAGGTTGATTTAGTATTTGCATAGGTTGCCCAGAAAAGCTGAGTTTTTTGAGTGTTTCAAGGTTCTACTGAAAAAAGACCTAAATCTCTTGTCTGAATTCAGTATTGACTCTGTTTTGAGCAGGAAGGTGGACTGTGTGACTTCTCAAGGTTCCTTACAGTGTGAATGATTCAGTGATTCTACAGGTTTTATGGCTGTTCAATAAGACCAATTTGATTCAGTAGCACAAAAAGACAGGGAGCACTGGTTCTCTGAATGATTATCAAAATATAAGCTGAAGGAAATCAATGAAAGTTGTATGTGTATATCTTCAGGAATAGCTGAGCCTAATAAAGCAGTATTTATCAATAAGCCCCAGGCAACATGGCATTTTTTTAATATAAATGTTTTATCTATTCTGTCACCTTTGCCTGAGATGTTTCAATTCAACTAGAATTGAGAATTTGATTTTCATTTCCTCTTCTCCCAAAGATTATATATGACTTCCTTCAAGTTTAAAATGGTTTCTTATGGTCTATTTAGATGTAAGGTGACTCATTCTTGACATTGTAGAAACTAAATTAAATTTATGCTGTCAGTAATCTTTGAAGTGTCAGTTTTACTAATAACTCCATATATTTGCAGAATAAGTTTTTTGATTAATTTTTGAATCCTGAGCAAACCTATATCAATGCCAAATGCTACTGTGATTTCATACCTATCTATACTCTTACGATGTTAAGATACTTAACATATATATATTGCCAGACTGAAAAACAGCCTTTTGTTCTTTTATGAACTCTACATAAAGCAGAGTGAAACAAACAAATATGTAAACCCAAAGGGCTGAGCTGAGATCTAGACCCAACACCTGAGCCCATCTTTTTTTATTGGAAAGAGTGCCTGGTATTTTTGACACTTAGTCATAAGTGGCTGTCTAGGACAAAGTGCAGGACAGGGCAAGCAGACTGTTATGCTTCTTCTTATATATCCTTGTAAAATTTATGTCTGAAGTGTTTGATACAAAGGTTTCTTCGAACCTCCTCCATGAATTTGTCCAAACAATTTTGGAACCCATGCAAACTTTTCTTGCCTGTGATGTCTTGTTATGACAAATTCCAGAGCTGAAGGATGTACAACTTTTGTTTTCAACCAGTCACTGGAAAATATGGTTTGATTCCTGCCTACTCTTCGAGAAACAGGGAATAATTAGTATCTCTTCAACTTCTCTGTGCAACTCAGACTTTGACATATCTTTTTTGTGACAAACAACAAGGCCAGAGAATCAGAGTCTATGTAACTTCTATTTGCATGGAACTTGCTCTATACCTGCAGTCATCCCAGCTCCTCCTAATTACAGCCCTCCACAGGCTGTAACTTTCTAATATAGTATAGTTATACCTTTCTAATAATATTCTTTACTTTCAGAGATTAACTGTCAGAACCAAACCAAATATTTAATCTGTGGGTAATTTATGTACTGGCATAATGATGTTTTATGGGTTTTTTTCTGTCTTATTGCAATACCTGCACAGTATTTGAAGGGGGGTGGGTGGAAGGTGTTGTTTTTGTTTAATGGTATTGACCAGTCTTCAAAGAATTATTATAATTTTTCTTTCTTTTTTTTTTTTTTTTTTTTCCTAAAGGGGCAATACCTGTTCAGAGTACTCTTTCATCATACACTTCATTTGTAATTTATTGGCACTGAATATCATAACTATTTTATTAGTGATAATTAGGAGACCTTTCTGCAGCTTGTCATGTCCATCACCAAACTTTATAAACACATTATTCCCCACCATTTGTAGTGGAAAGGACCTCTGGAGATCATCTAGTCCAACCCCCCTGCCACAGCAGGTTCACCTACAGCAGGTTGTACAGGATGGCGTCCAGGCGGGTTTTGATTGTCTCCAGAGTCAGACACTCCACCACCTCTCTTGGGCAGCCTGTTCCAGTCCTCTGCCACCCTCAAGAGAAAGAAGTTCCTCCTCATGTTCAGATGGAACTTCCTATATTCAAGTTTATACCCATTGCCCCTTGTCCTGTCACTGGGGACCACTGAAAAAAGCCTAACTCCTCCTCCTGGCACCCTCCTTTTAAGTATTTGTAAACATTGATGAGATCCCCCCTCAGTCTTCTCTTCTCCAGACTAAAAAGGTCCAACTCCTTCAGCCTTTCCTCATAAGAAAGATGCTCCAGCCTCCTAATCATCTTTGTAGCCCTTTGCTGTACCCTCTCCAGCAGTTCCCTGTCTTTCTTAAACTGGGGAGCCCAAAACTGGACACAGTACTCAAGTTGTGGTCTCATCAGGGCAGAGTAGAGGGGGAGGATGACCTCCCTCGACCTGCTTGCCACACTGTAGGCGAACCTGCTCTGGCAGGGGGGTTGGACTAGGTGGTCTTCAGAGGTCCCTTCCAACCCCTAACATTCTATGATTCTGTGATTCCATGATTCTATCATTCACAGAAACCCCTAGTTAAAAATCCCCTACCATGAGAAATACTAATAATTATAGAGATGCTTTCCAAATATAGTATTGAAAGTTACTTCGTGTGTAAAAATTGTTATTATAAGAAGACTGTGGACTTGGACAGTTCACACATATTCTAAGAACTTTCTCCTGCTGGGTGAAAGGACTTCTTTGCCTTGTGAAAGATTTAAATGAGCGCTTTTTAGTCAGCAGTCTGTCTCATTGAATGGATGGAAGTATGTAAATCTGCATGGAAGTTTATCTCATTCCTAAAGGCTGAAATGCAGTGAGCACATTTGTTAAAGGTATAAGAATTATACCTTACTTATCTTTTCAACATTTCTTATTGTCTAGTATAAACCCCTTTTTGCTTATGTCAGTGACTGCTTACCAGAGGTATCTAATTCTTCATATACATTGTACTCAGATCCTAACCACATTATTCAGTGCTTATTATTGTAAAACCTAAGCCCTTCAGTACACCCAGCCTGAAATTTCTTAATGTTTTTGACTAGAAAATAACTTCTAAAACAGAATAATAAGTATTTCCACAAGAGGACCTTTGGTATCCTCATTGAAGAGAAGATAATGTTACAAAATAACTTGAGAATATCTTAATCCTCAAGTGGTCCAACTATGGTTGTAATAACTACAATGTTAAAGAAAATAAAAAAAGAAAATAACTTAAGAAAACAATCACTATGAACACAGATCCCATTTAAGAATTTTCCTGTTGCTTTATTTCCAAAGTAAATATGAGATATCATGAAAGCATGTAAATTTAGGGAGATATATAAAGAAATTAAATGTGATTTGCAGATGCATGAAGACAATCCTGTTGTGCTACCAGAAGGAAGTGGAGATCATATCGGCTTGTACTTGTTAGAGTTAAAATTAGTTTCATTATAGAACTGCTCCTTTATTTTGATTGTTTGTAAGACACAACTTCCTTGAAGTGTCTCTTTCCAGTCATTTTTTGTTATCTTTCTCTAGAGTAATTTGGCAAAAGATTGACAAAACAGGTTAATGGATGATGTTATATTTCTTACCTTTCTATCTTTGTAAATATGTGTGTTAAAAACCAATTTAACATGAATAATAACTCAAATTTCATCCTTAGATCAAAGAAAATCCAATGCTTGATAAGTTCAGAAATACGTAACTTCTTTTTACAGTTATCATATAGTGTAATACTGGTGCATCATCAGGATACCCATGCTTCTTTGCAACTTGCAGCTGCTAGACCAACACATAAAGGGCCTGATGACAGAACAAAATTTTCTATGTTTTTGAGGCTAGCTTAGGAACAGAAGTCTCTGCTCTGAAAGCCTATTTCTCTTAAAATGTCTTTCATTAACCGTTCCCAGCATTACCTGTTTCTCCACCATCAACCTGAATTCCTCTCCATCTAGGTAGTTACTAATACTAATGGCTGTTTGTTTACAGTCATATCACTCTCTTTGCTGAATCACTACCTGGAAAGCCCTTGTGATTCAAACGTTGCTAATGCTGATATCTGTTCTCCATTTACCTTCACTCTGTCGTGAATGTCTCAGATGAAACCTAAAGAACATACTAACTGCTTTGAGCTTTTTAACTTTTTGTATTTTATTCATTTTTAACTTCTTTCTCTCTCACTTACTTTGTAATTTCCTATTGCCATATGTTTTCCCAGCAATGGAATAATGATCACTTTGAAGTGGTGACTTCTTAGATCCATTTAGCTGACAATGCATAAACACGAAAACCTGTTTGAATTTATCTTTTCACATGGTAATTAGGAAAGAAAAGCAGGACTCTTCTTTATTTATTTTTTTAATAGATAATGCCAAACCATTTTATAAAAGATGGCACAGCAGTCTGATTAAGTCTTATTACTTCCTTTAAACCGATTTGTAATTTGATATACTGGTAGCCTTTGCTGTTAGCATCAGTCCTTATTCTCAGGAGATGTCCAAAGGGCACCCTTTGGATTTTGAGGCTTCAAGATGATGGAAATCTATTTTCAGCTTCCAAAGACAGAATGGTTTGTGAAAAAGCTCTTTTAACTCCTTTAATGAGAGATGTCAAAATGAAAGGAAGCATGTGGTGCTCACTTCTGATAGAGGTTTGACATTTGTGACACAGAAGTTTTAAAACAGCTTTAGAAAACAGAGAGGAAAAAAACCTGTTAAGCTAAAGACCACATATCATGGACCAATTAAAAAAAGAGATAGAAAAAGAAACCTAAATTTGCTTGTACAGAAAAACTTATAGAGACATTTTTACTGATTTTTATATATGTAATGTGTTTTTATTAAAGTGCACACTTGATTTAAATTAGAATGTTAGGTTTATAACATCTAAGCTATAATATTCAGGAGTATGAAAAATCATTTGATCAGGTTTCAGGATAGGTGCATGCCTTGCCAAACTTGTGAACAGTAGTTTCTGGATATGAAAAACAAGTACTTACTTAAACAATCTGAGTGGAGAAACCGAGAATCACAATTCAAATAATATTAAATAGAAGAATGTTCAAAATATTAAATCAAATCAACATTTCAATTTTGATAACTGAATCTTTTTTTTTACTTGGAGATCAATTGTTTATTACAATAAGTTATCTATTGCTAAGAACTCAATTATGGTGAATTTTACATCTCTATGGTCTTGATGGTACTGGAAACAGTCCAATAATAATATTATAGGTATAACATACAGACTTAAGAACAAATTTAGAAAGCTAGTTCTTGCCAAAACCAACAAACCTACACTTGAAGAATTATATAAACTTTTAAGACCTTTATTTTCTCTCCTGCCTGCACATGTTGTTTCTTCTATGCAGTTTGATTCAAGCTTTCCTGGAAAGAAAGAATCTTTTTCACCAGGTTTTGTGGACTTCAATTACTGGATCCATACTGATGTTAAAATCAATGTAGTGTGTTTTCAGTTAACATTGACCATAGAAGCTGAATTGCCTATATGTGGCTTTTTAAAGTGAAAACAGTAAAATAGATTTCTTAGAACCTGTAAGTTCAGGAGTCCATGGCTATGCAATATTGTCACAAATATATGATCCTGTAATGTTCCATGTGAGTACACTCCCTGTTCATATACATCGATTTAATAATCCAGATGATAAACTGTTTTCAGAGTCTGTTATCTGTGAGGTGTTTGAAAATTGTACAAGTTGACTGTGTGTTAGTGACTGGCTTTGTCATAAGGTTTCTGCTTTTCTAGAGATTAAAGGAACATTTTAAAGAGCAATACATTTCAGAGAGTAAACAAAATGGAAAAAGAACTTCACCCTAGTATAAAGTGAAAAGTGTTCTCATGATCATTGTTTCTTTTCAACCACCATATGTTTGAACATTCAGTAACAACCTAGTGAATCCCTTTATTAACAATAACTAAAATTTAATTAATTCCTGATGTATAAGTTTCATTCCCTCCCCCAGAAACCTATGCTAAAAAACTTATGCTATTAAATTCCTAATTTGTATTTTTATCATTAATTTTTTGCAAAGTATCTTTTTCTTCTTGCTATGTAGATCTTGCAATGGACTTCAGTAGATCAGAATGCAGAATTGTTTTAACAGGAAGGCAGACACATACCAACTATTATAATTTACTGAGAAAAAAATCTTTTTTACCCATTTTTTCCTTTAGAAAGCAAAGATTGGGTTTAATTGAAGCTGTCTCTGTGCCCACATAGTTGCTCAATGTTTGGTTCAGAAAATGGGGAAGAAGCATTAAAGTTTCCATTCTTTAACATAGGAATTTTCAAAGTGAGATTTTTCAATTATTTATTTTGAAAGAAATATTTTTTACCATTTTTGACAAAATGCAATTTACTTTTAAGGGAGATTACCAGAAACATAAAATACATCTTTAATCCCAAATATTTCCAGTTAACCGGCAAACAAGTTATAACAGGGTACAAACTGCCGTAAGAACAGTCATACATGTATATTGGGTATAATTTTTTCTCATATAAACCCATACATTTTTGATGTGCTGTCTTTTTCAAAGCATAAATCACTGAAGACAAATGTCTACAATTTCTGCTTGGAGCTTGGTCTATTGCATTACATTTCCTACTCAGTCAACGTGCCTTTCATCTTCCTTTCACATAGGTCTCTCAAGTGAGTAGAAAATGTTGATATCATAACACCTGCATTATACACCGAGTAAATAATAAAACATTTCTGTTGTTCCCAGCTGCCACTATAAAAGTGAAAGTACTGAGGAAAATGTACTTCGGTAACCTGCATGTCTCAAAAAATTAAAATACATGAAGACACACTAGAGAATCAGAACAGACCAACTGAATAAATGTTACCCTTCATAATCAAGATCTGAAAGTGAAGGTGATCTTCCAAAAAATTATTTTGTGCTAGTAAACCTGGAGATAACACCTGGAAAGCTAAGTAATAGTTCTTTTATGGCACCAAGGGGAGTTTTAAGTCTTTATTGCAAGGCTCATTTTTCTGTGTATAGGTCCATGTGTCATTGCCTTATACTCAACATGTGCTCTATCAATTCAGCCATCCATTTTGATGAACGGCCATGCACAGAAGCTCTCTGGTTTTTGGTGATGATTCGTCTGTGCCATCTCACACAGCATTTCAACGACACTTTATTTCCTGTCAATAATTTTGTCACGTTTGCTCTTAGGTGAACTGTGATTCACGGATGTTAGCATTTCTTTTTCTTCTTTTCCAGTTTAGCGCTCTGTTACCTGCACCTTTGAAAAGCATGGCTATGGCATAGTTTGTTCAGGCAAAGCAGTTTACTGCTGTAGAGTGAGGGTATTCCAGGAAATACAGATCAAGAGTTTCTGCCTGTTTTCAGAAGAAATGAATAACATACAACAAATAAGAGCAAACTGGACTCAGGTTAATAAATTTTCCTTCATGAAAATTAAGGTTCATGAGTAGAAGGGCTGTGCTACAGTTATTTGATAGTGGAATTACTTTAAGCTGAAACTTCTATTGAATTAAAAATGAGGCTTTTTATTCAATAAAATAAAGACATTTACTTGGCCAGAGTTAAAAAACAGAATTTATACAGTAATTATTGTATTAGGTGTCTTCAGATGTTAGTAACAAGGGGTTTTTTATTCAAATTAAAAACTGAAGGCACAGTTTATGCTTATATATTCAAATTGAGCAATGGAATTTCATGAGAATAAACAGAATATGTGTGTAAATCAGTACATGTCCTGTACGTTAAACAGTACAACTTAAACTTAAAAGAGCAACTGCAGTGCAGTAACATTGTATCTTAAACAGAATTTTTAAACCAAACAAAAAAACTTAAAATAAGTAATGCCACTAACAGAAACAAAATTTCCAAAACAATATTTGGTGCACAAAATAGGAAAAAGACGTTACTGAATTCCTACATGAGTAGGAGCATTGATCTACTTGAGAGTAGAAGGGGTTTTCAGAGGGATCTGGACAGGCTGGATCGATGGGCCAAGGCCAATGGTATGAGGTTCAACAAGGCCAGTTGCTGGATCCTGCACTTGGGTCACAACAGCCCCATGCAACGCTACAGGCTTGGGGAAGAGTGGCTGAAAAGCTTCCCAGCAGAAAAGGACCTGGATATATTGGTTGACAGCTGTCTGACTATAAGGCAGCAATGTGTTCAGGTGGCCAAGAAGGCCAATGGCATCGTTGCCTTTATTAGAAATTATGTGGCCACCATGATTAGGGAAGTGACTGTCTCCCTGTACTCGGCACTGGTGAAGCTGCACCTCGAATACTGTGTTCATTTTTGAGCCACTCACTACAAGAAGGATGTTGAGATTCTGGAGTGTGTCCAGGGAAGGGCAAGGAAACTGATGAAGGGCCTAGAGCACAAGTCTTATGAGGAATTGCTGAGAGAACTGGGGTTGTTTAGTGTGGAGAAAAGGAGGCTGAGGGGAGACCTTCTTGCTCTCTACCACTACCTGAAAGGAGGTTGTAGCGAGGTGGGCGTCAGTCTCTTCTCCCAAGTAACAAGCAATAGGACTAGAGGAAATGGTCTCAAGTTGCATGGGGGGGGTGAGGATGGGGTGTTAGATTGGATATTAGGAAAAATTTCATCACCAAAAGCGTTGTGAAGCATTGGAACAGGCTGCCTAGGGAAGCGGTGGAATCATCGTCTCTGGAGGTATTGAAAAGACATGTAGATGTGGTGCTGAGGGACATGGTTTAGTGGTGGTTTTGGAAGTATTATGTTTATGGTTGGGCTCAATGATCTTAAAGGTCCTTTCCAAACTAGGTGATTCTATGATTCTGTTCTCTGATTTTAGATATTCTGATTCTGCTGCCAAAGGACTGGTTATCACAGAACAGGAAATCATTTTTGTACTTTAACACGTCTGTCTACAAATTAAGCATAATTATCTACATCACAGTTGATCTAAGACAATAGTTAACAGGTCAATTGGTGATGAAAGGCTTACATATAGTATAGCAATAATTCTTTATTATAGTGTCCAACTAAGCCAGTGGTGGCATTGCAAGACATCTTGCAACACATATAAATTAAATGTTCAACTTTCTATCTGGAAATCAAGGAAGTTCAGTAACAACATGGATATAAAACTAGTAATTTGAGCTTTCATGTATATAAAATTAGTTTGTAATTATTTTGCATATTTCATCGTCTAGATTCAGTGATATCTCTAATTAATTAGGGTTTTTCTCCAAGAGGGCAATGGGGATATGAACTATCTGATTAAATAGATTTCCTATTACCTATAAAAGTAATTAAGGAAAGCTAATTGGTTTTGTGCCAGTATTGTCCAGTTTTGAGAAAGGAAGCTGTAGTGTCACATCAGAACTACTAAATTACTAAAAAACATGATTCAAGCAAAGAGAAAGTATCGCAGGTTAAAAAGAATAAATACTGATTCGTATCCCAGGCTGTTATGGCTGTGCCTATCTACTTTTGGCTGGAGATTGAAGGGCCTGAATTAATATCTGCTGGAGTTTTTAGAAAGATGTAAAGCAAATCCAGCCTTAAAAGTATATCCCATTTTGACAAAACTAGACCTTTGGGTTTACATTATTTTCCTGTAAACTAAAAAGGAACAATTTATGTCCTGTAAAAAGAGCAGACACAACTGCAGGCCTTTCATTGAGGGGGCTGGGTGTATTCTTCATTTTCTTCTTAGGTATGGAGACAGGAAGAAAGTAGTTACATGAAATACTGACTGAAGAGGAATATTCTGTCATTCATCTGAGTTTTTTTTCTCCAAGACAGAACTTAGGGGACATTACAGAAAAAGATTTTTGGTGTTTCCCTTACTCTAAGGGAACTGTCTACACATCACAAACATAGGCTTGTGCCTCATAGCTATGTGGACATTCTCTTTAAATCAATATATTCATACTAGGAGACTTGAGGAATTTTCCTGAGCAAATCTCTGTTACTAAACAAAACAAGACTTTGGGTAATGACCCTTGTCACTACAAATGCAAGCAAAATCCACCTGGTCAGCTGGATAATTTCAATGCACAAAAAAGTGGTTTACAGCGAAAAAAAGTTTTACAGTGAAAGGATGCAAACGAGAAAGCTGTTGTGAGCGTGCTCAGATAAGCATGCTCAGCTCATAGGACAGGTGTGCAAGTGTTTTGGGAAGAGCACACCCAAAACTGTCGGAAAACGTTTTGCTTCAAATTGGTCATGCATGGACTGGGCAGTGCTGCCTCCCACAGGGCGCCCTGGGGAGCTGCCCCCCACGGGCAGGGACCTACACTGACGTGTGTCCATCTGCCTTCCCGTGGTGCACCCCTGGAGTCACAGCACCCGCATCTCCTGCAGGAGGGATGCAATGGTGTAACCACACACCCAGGAAGTTTATTAATGGTCTTTGAAGCAACCATTAAGGTGAAAGTTAAACTTCTTCCATTTATATCTGTGATGCAATATTTATACCATAGTAATGCTATATAGACACGAAATCTACAAATACTACACAGACACTAATGTATACATATACTTATTTTTCTACTGTTTCTATTTTAAGATATCACCACGAAGAATAAGTATTGGGGTAATTTGCATACCTAACGATTCAGGTAATTTATATAACACCACTTTCTAACTGTATCTTGCTCATCTTCCTGACTTTCTATGGTTATTTATGGTTGATAAGTAGAGCAAACCAAATTTTTAAAATCAAGAAGATATTATAATGAAAATATGTTATTAATCAATCACAGATATCAGTCTAAATTCTCAAGATTACTACTGATTGTAGAGCCATAACAGAAATGTGATATTTTGAAAAAAAATCTTGCAGGAATATAAAAATAATTGGAAAAAGCCCAATTAATTGTGTCTTAAAAATTTCTTTTAGTTCCCCAAGCAGTGCTAATGATCATTACTTTCTGCTCAGCATTCAGTCCAAGCATTGTAAGATCTGTATAAAAACTGATAGACTGACTTTTTACTCTTTGCAAAGGAGATCTGAGAGCAGGATTAGAACAAGTTTGCCCTCTGCCCCTAGAAGAAATAAAAACCTTGTTAAATTATCTCTTCTGAGTAAATTTTCCCAGATGAAAAGAGCGACTGTGATACAAATTGAGTTTTCCTTATATGGACCTTATCCAACGTGATTGTGGTGATACTCTAAACAACAAAGGTCTGGCTCTCAGTAGTTTTAGACAGACTATCAAGACAAAACCTAGTTGTTTTTCTGCAATTACTGTGTACTGATAAGTGCTCATAACATTCTCTCACTGCCCCTAATTAAACTATTAGTAGATACTACAGAATTATTTGTTCACGTAAAATATATACCTTCCTTAATGGAAGGGAGGAGTGACCCCACAGAAGCACAGTAAACAGTACTGTTTTGCATTACCTTTAATTGTACCATTCTGTTAGTAATTGCCTGCTTCCTAAGTTATCATGAGATGTTACCTCCAAAGTGTTAACCTGAAATTCAGTAAGGAATGTATTTTTTTCTGCCTGATCATTATGTTTTTCTTAGTGATTGAATCTAGAGAAATGCTTTCTAGTATATTCTGAGGATATTTTGTTTCCTTAGCAATCTTAAGGATCTTAAGATCTCCAGACATGGAGCTAATACCAAAAGCATTGCCAAATTTGTGTTGATCTGTACAGAGAAAGATAAAATACTTGAAGTGATAACAAGCAATAAAACAGGGTGCCTGATCAGAGGCACTTAAGCCTTCTAACTCTTAGAAAAATGTTTAACTTAAGATATTTAAACTTTCATTTAGAGTCATAACTGTCTTAATGCCCACCCTTATCTAATATCGAAGATGAGTGGAATGTCTTTGCTTAGTCCTTCATGATTACAAAAGAGAATTTGCATTTCAGGACTTGCTGCAAAAGAACAAAAGTGTTTCTCCCACAAGAACAGTTAAAATAGGAAGTAGAGTACCTGGTAAGATGTTTTCCTTAGTCAATGTTTTTGTTTGCCAATTTTTTTGGTGTTCTTCCTATGCTGTGCCTGACAGCAGTGTAAAGTTTATTTGATAGTTGGTAAATACATTAGCAACAACAGCAATAAAAATGGCACACAACTGACTATGTTGTGTTCATTTGAATCATAAGTCCATGGCACCAGAGTTAAATCAGGGATTGATTTTCCTGAACAAATCAATAAACCAGCTTGAGATAACAAGTCTTTCCTCAAAACAAAACAGAAACCAAAACAGAAACAAAATATTGAGATGAATCTCATTAAAGGTCCCAAAAATATTTTTTCTTTAGGATCCATTCTCTTCTAACAGAATAGTCTCAAAAGCTGAATGGAAGGCAGTAGACATGGTCAATGAGAGAAGGATTTCAAAGAGGAATATGTCAAGCCTCTGACATCAGAAATTTTGCCTATGAATTTTATCTATTCCATCATACAGTCAATATGACAGAAACTTTGTGCTTGGTTCTTCAGAAAGTATTTGCAAATTCACTCAAAATTGGCAAAATTGGTCATATGGAAAACACTCATAGGATCCCCAGATACCAGAGCTACTCAGTAGGAGGTGAGCATCCTCTTTTGTTTTTAATCTTCCTTCATTTTCCTTTCATGTTTGTAAGTGGAATGCTTATGTTGGATGCAAGAATAATAAGCAGAATTAAACACACAGGCTTTTAATTTCAATTATAAAAGCTACAGTCCAAATGTTGATGCAAACATGATAATGTTTAACCAAAGCATTTTCATATTAACTTGTATGAGTTTTATTTTTCCCAGAAAAATAAAGAAAAATACCAATTACTTACATAACATGAATAGCTTAGCAAATGACAACTGTGAGAATGTACACTGTACTTTTTAGAAATGTATAATTAAGATTTGAAAAACATCAACTAATTAGTTTGGTTCTGTTTACCATCAGGAACACATCCTTGTTGCTCAGCATCTTTGTTCTTGTTGGATAGAATCTATTTGTTAATGTAATACTGTAAGGCTTATCTAGCAAAATAAAGTCCTGCTCTATGACTGAGATGCTAGAAAGCAAAGTTCCAAATAAAACCAGAATTAATAGTGCAGAAGACAATAATGAAGAGACAAAGACGTGATTTGAGCTGTGGCTTGTTTTGGCTTGCCTTTTTGGCAATGCAGAAGAAAATAAAGAAATGTCTTGTGATGAGGTCTTTTGCTTCCTGTGAAGGGAAACGTTTCTGTTGTTAACTAAAGAAAATTTTGTCATTGCAGCTTTTGCTGACTTGTTGATTTTTTCCTCCTGAGTGGCTGCTGGTTCAACACTTTCCTTTGATGCAGTATACTACATCTTCCAGAGACTCAAAATTACTTCATAATTCTAATATTATTCTAATCCAAATAGGACCTAAGTCATAAAAAGCAAAGTAAGGAATTTTCATCAGATTTCATGTAAATTCAGAAGTAGAAACCTGACTATTCACAAAACTTCTAGACACACTTAAATCACCAGTGACTACCAGTATATTTCAGGCTTGACTTGCATAAACTGTCAATTTTATAATAAGACAAATGCATGCACTGGTAAAGATAGTAATTAATAATTGGAGTCAGCATAATGAAGAGGCTAGATATAGTATCATCATGCCACAGACAGCTTTGTAGAAAAATTCTCCAAATTAAAATTCTAATGGAAAAATACATTAATGAAAGCAACATCTAACAAGGAAAAAATCTTTAGTTTTCCCAGAAAAAACTGTTCATGCTACTACCTGATAAAAGATGCCCTTAAAGTGAACATTCAGGTATTTCTCTGATGCATACCCTATCATATGGTAGTTCACAGTTTGGAAGGATGAACATTTAATACCTGATCAGAATGAGTCATTTAAGAACAATTCAGCTGGAGCAGAAGTTAACAGTTAATTGTTCCTTTATTTTGGAAGGTAAGAAGAACACCCACACACACCACTCATCTCTCACTGCAATTATTTTTCCCAATCCTTTTTATACAATTGCATCTAACAGATTAAATGAAATATAGTAGAAAGTAGAGTAGGGTTGTAAGAACACTCTGACCATTTTATTAAAATACTTTGAAACATTTTTTAAAATCATGATAATTACAGAAATGGTTGTGTCAGTTTTGCAAAGGAGGTTCACTTTGGAAATATATCTCTGCTGTTTGATATGCGGGGAACACAGCACTTGTGTTATTGTGGAAAGAGAGCAACTTTTTGTTTAACCAAACGTTTAATAAGTATTTTTTCAAACCTGCCTGTGGCAATCTGGATTTCAAAGTTTCTCTGCCTTTAACAGAACATAGAAAATAGCACCACTGTTACGAACAGCCTATACATATTTTTTTCTTTGGTGTATTATGCAGAGTAATGTGAAATGAAACATCATAAAAGGATGAAAAATGACACTTAGAGTAGCACTCTATAATGTGTCTATCTTCTCTTTGCTTTAGAAATTGCTACCAAAAATCATCATATTTACACTAGGTTGTCTAAATGATAGAACTCAGCACGGCAGTGGAGTGTGAAATGGTGAAATATTAAAATATCACTACTTATTTTTGAAATTATTATGAAGATTTTGACAGAGGATTCTGCGTTTAGTGCTGTAACTTTCAGTTACTGTTGTTTGAACTGTCTCATATTATTTGTTTATTTTCAGGTTTTAGTGAATTAAGTCATGAATAAGCAGTGTTTGCATTTTTTTTTTTGCTTCTAATATTATTGTCATGCATAACAAGAACTCATTAGTTCACTTAACTCCAAACCCAATCCATTTACTTAATTAGGGGAACATCATTTTATTAGTGACACTAGATGATGTTTTTTAGCAGAGGTATTAGTTGATTGTCACCTGAAAACAGCACCCATTCCCACATATTTTTCCAGATGTATTTATCCAATATCCTCAAAATGATTTCTAAATGGTTGTTATTGAGTGATCGGTGTTTTGTCAAAACATGTATCAGAAAGCCCTGTGACATAACTTGAAAGGACAACAGATAATAAAATGTTTGTGGCACACAAGGACTTTCAAATGTTCTTCCCAGTTCGGCTTTAAAACATGTTTACACCCACCTCCAATCTACAGCTTTTTCTGCTGCTTACAGTGAAGATTAATTTTTTCCTAACCTTTGAAGAAAACCGTAGCTTTCCTGTTAGATCACAGTTAGATACCAGATTTGAATTATTATTTACTTGCTGCTATTCACATGGCATTTTTCCCCCGATATCTGTAAAGGTTTAGCACCTGCAGAAAAAAATATTTGTGAAGACTGCCTGAGACAACTTTATACGAATTTCCAAGCTCCAGAAAAGTGTAGGCTGAGTTTTGAAATGAATTTTAAAAGTAGGATTTTAGAACAAAGTGACTGAATTCTGTAGACAAAGTCTACAGAAATGAATCAAGAGATGATGAAACTTTCCTCACTGTGAGGTTTTGTTATTTCTTTTTAACTTTCTGTAAGCTGCATGACACATATTATGCTAGGTAGTGTGAATGTCTCAGTGTTTCCTCATTTTCAGAACATACAAAGAGGGCTTACCTATAAAGACAGATATATACCAGAAATAAAATGTAGAAAATTCTGTACATTTTTTTATTTGGTCTGTATTTTATTCCAAATTATTAAATATATCATGATAAACAAGGAAGAGTGAAGGACAGAACAAACTGGAAGATAATCAATGAGTTCCAGTGTTTTTTACATTTAAAATACCAAGGTGACAGCAGCATGATTTAACTTGCCCATTCAAGAAAATGGATGGACCTGTTAACTGGCTATAAAATATAGTCACTTGAGCTGGGCTGACAGGCAATTTTATTTTGTGAATTATTTCAATATTTGGACGATTTCTTTTATTAAAAATTCCAAAATTGTCTGTAAGTTTTTGAGGCCTTAGTCAGGTCAGGCTGTTCTAGAGCCATGCAGCTTGACATACTGAAGATCCTATGAGCACACAAACTCTTGACTGCCCATCAACATTTGAATTAACTGATAAAGGAGCCAACAAAATAAATTATTTCACCAGTACTGCTTCAAAGAGCTCTAGGACCGTGACAACCATGACTGCAGAAACATGACCCCTGTGAAATTCTGCTATGTCTGATATCCAGGGTTCAACAGGCAGAAATGCTTTAATGGGCTGAATTTAATACTATGAAATTGTATTCCAATGTAAATTATGTTAGAACAAGAAACAGAGGGAGAATAGGTTTATGACCTGTGCCTGTAATAGTGTAATTATTTCCCCTTTCCCCCTGAACTCCTTCCTGGCTTCAAATAATACTAGACTGATAAAATTAAATGTTTGTCGCAAATGTTTAGGCAGATGAGTTTTCTCCACCCAAAACAATATTTTAAACTGAATTAAATGGATGAATGTCACAAATTCAGTTCTTCAACACAACATTGTTATGCTTTCCTTGTCTTTTATGGTAGCATCCTTTAGTATACCCATAAGAAATTCTGAAATTCTTCCTAAAGCACAATACTGATAAAATACCAAAAGAAATTTTATTTATTCTATAGTTTCGATATTTTTTGTCAAATCCAAGAAATTTTTTTTGGCTGTTTTATTTAAAAAAACAAACAAACAAACAAAAAAACCAAAAAAACACACCATAATAATCCACTCCATACACACCAGTTTATTTATTCTCACCCAAAGAAAGAATCAACTAGATCCACTACGGTAATTTCATTCTGGATCCAAAGTTAAGCTTGTTGATCCTGAACTTTGGAGTTTGGAGATTTATAATAATTAAGGTTAGATGATTAGCAACTAGCTTCTTATTTTTCTCTCTAATACTGAGTAAATTACTCTCGTTAAAAGCTCTGGGCCTCGTCACTGCATAGCACTTAAAAACCTTCTCACATTTAAGGAAGTTAGCATATCTTAGTCAGTGAACTTAAAGTCAAATGAATATTTATGTTTTACTGAGTAAGATGATTATTCACTGGCTTCAGTTATGTGCATGCTGAAATGGGTATGTAAAAATGCTGGGCAACTGATACGGACTGTGTAGATGAGTATATTAGTATTCAATAAACTATCTTATTTTGCCAAGATACCATATTTCTAAATAGAATTTAGTTAAAGAAAATCTGCTTGATTCTTGAGGAAATACATTGCAAGCCAGACACTGAATCAATTTTGATCAAGAATACATGCACCATTTGGCACATTGAATATTGAAAAAGAATAAATTTCAGATAAAATATATGGCACCTCAATGATCACACACAAATTTCCTAGATAAACTCTTAACTTATAGCTGTGAATGGTTTACTTAAAAAAAAAAAAAGTAGCATCTCTTTAGCCTTACAGTTTTAAAAAATACACCTGAATTGCAATACCTTATAGCATTACTTGAAAAATCTTTAAATATTTAATAGACAAAGATGCAGAGTTCAGCCTATTCCATATTTTGACATCTTGTCCATTCTTAACTCTTCCACGTGGGTTACTGCCACTGTAAAACAAGATAGACCCACTGAACAAAACTATTGAACACCATAAAAATCAGAGTGCTGAAGCTTACTGTTAACTGTCGAAGAATGGATGTGGTAAGACATTAGCATTCTGATACAGCACTTCTTTGGCAAACTGTCATGAGAACATGAGGCAGAACAACATCAGCCTATTGTCAGGATAATGAGAAAAAATGAAAATGGGCAATAATACAAATGTAACTGCCATCCATTGTCATTCTTATAATGAACTTATAATTTGTCTCGTCCTTATTGAGCAGCATAAAATATTTAGGGAGATTAAAAAAAGAAAAAGAACAATTCACAGCTATATTTTGTAGTGTTTAGGTGGATTGGCATGAAATTTCAAAACCCTTTACTACCACAAGCTTTGCACCATGAAATTGCATTTATCAACCTTGTTAGTGTTTAATAGTGGTATTATATGATATGTAAATAAATTAGCATGCAAGTAAAGAAAATATTTTGCTAATGTTACAGTAGCCTCTGTCATTGTATAGAGTAATAATATAGTCATTGTGGGAAAGTTGGAGCATTTGAAGATAAAATATTAGTTCAGTCTGAAAATATTTCCTGTAAAATTTAAGTGAAAGTATTGTCAATTTTTAAGCATAATTTTTAAAGAATGTCCATCTAATAACTAGGGCATAGCTCTGTGTTTCAGACTTTGTAAAAATTTTGCATTGACTTCAACACTCTGAATTAATTCTGTCATGATTTTATTATCCGGATAATAAAATGAACAATAAATAAATAAGGTACAGCTGAGGGAGTTGCTGCAGCCTTACAAAAAATCACTGCAGTACTTCATTGTCCTCACTATAACACGCTTCCTTTCCATTATTTACAGTTACTTTTCTGATCTGCAGTGAGTTTTGAGAAGGGAATAAACTCCTTAAAAGCTATGTTTTACATATATGAACACTGCTACTTCTTTTCTTTTCCTCAATCTAAACACGCCTTTCATCTTCCTTTTGATGTCTGATTTTCCAGACCTTTGAAAAGCCTCCTGCTCTTCTTGCGACTCTCTTTAGTTGAATCACTCCTTTCAACTTGCATTGCCCCAGATTTGAAACGTTAAGGGTTTATCAGCTCTGAACACAGTAAAATCACTGTTTTATACTCAGCTTTCCTATGTATAGACCCACGGAAGGTGTTTGCTGACTAATGTTGTAACTTATTACTCTAGAGACTCCTCTGCATATAGTCAGCTGTTTTGAAGCACCCTGTCTTACGTGGCTACTATCAATAGTATCAATGCTGACAAGAGGAAACATTCAGATTTGGATTTCCATTTTGCTTGCAATAAAATTTTTGGTAGAATTGTACCTCCAAACCAGCATTCATAAGCAGTCTTCATAAGGTAGAGATGTACTCAAGTTAATTCAAACACTGTTTAGTAAAATAAATACCTAAAATGAAAAGAAAGAAAGGAGAAAAGAAAGCTCCTGTGGATGATACATTGCTTCTCTTCATTGTGGGCAGGCAATGAAATCTTGGATAGAAAAGTTTAAAGTACAGGCACTGACTGGACCAGTAGTTTACAGGAACCATTTTACTACAAAAGTCCCAGAACTCATTAAGCTAAAATAGGTGCTATCATGTAAAATAAGAAAACCCCTGCCATTTGCATTCAAAGAACAGGAATTACAGAAGGACTCAGCTGTCTCTCCATGCCAAACTCATCTTTTTCAGTTCTTTGTTTACAAACTAACTGATTCATAATCAGGGCAACACAGCATAGAAGATCTCAGTTTTTAAATTAACTCATGCAGACAGGAAAAGTGGCCCCAAGTAGCTATTTTTACACCTGGCGATGTAAGTGGTGCCACAATTAAGCTTTTTGGAACTGTGAAAGAGCACTGTGCAGAAGAGGTGGTACCCAGCTCCTCGGGGATTGCAGCTGATTGTCACCTGAGTAATTGAAATTCCTCTGCAATGTTGGCTGCTGTTGGACTACTGTGGAGCTGACCGTCCTAGGCGCTCATCAGCCTAGCAAATACCGTATCTGTCAGTCTGAATCCAAGTTAAAGGAGTTCCTGTAAGACACATCCCAACAATACTGGGAGGGCTCAGTGCACTTGAAGTCATGGTGGCTCTCAGTCTATCAGCCTCAGCAAGGATGCCTGCTGCATGCAGCACCAGCTGGCTGCCCTGTGACTCAGGGATTCACTGTCATTGTGCAGTCTTCACCTCAGCTGGAAATAGTTTAACTTGCATATCCAAAGATGCAGCAGAAATACATTTATATATATATGATGCATGTGAAACATTAGGAGTGCTTTACATAAAGAAGTTCCGCTTTTTTTTTTACTAAGTGTCACATGAGCTGGCACAGGTGAGGTGTCCACCCTACAAAATATTGAAAATTTGAAAACGGGTTTGAAAATGAGTTATCAGCACCACAGCCTAAGATTTTGTCTTTTATTTGTTTTGATTTAATTCTTTTTCCTTTTTTAATGACTGCATGCCCTTGCTTGTTGAGTTAGAGAAAGAGAGAAGACATATTTTGTCTGTTTTGTACTCTGTTCACTTCAAGATGTTAACTGAGCCATCAAGAAGGATTTATCTCAGCAATTCCTAAGCATTAATTAACTCTTTATATTGGTCACAGAAAACAGGCAACATTTCCTCTTTTCAAAGCTGAGCTCATGGATATTCTTGGAAATGGTATTCTATTTAAACATTAACATTTCATGGAAATTAGTATTGAAATCTTTGTTTTACAAAAATTACATTTTAATTTCTAGCATCTGTAAAGAAAAGCTATTGACAATGATGTCAAACCTTTTTGGAGTATAAATCTATAACTTCAGCTAGTCTTAATAAAAGTTGCAAACCCAGCTATTTTAATGCAAAGTCTGCAAATGACATTAAAAGTATCAGTACTTTGAATAGCAGTTTTAGTGTTAAAAATGTTTTTGAGTTATTTATCTGAAATAGCAATAATACTGAACAAATTAATGGGAAAGAAAAGATAACAGAATTGAACATCTTCAGGACTGGAAGTCATCTCAGTGTACGTATAGTGCAAATCTTTCTTTTTTTCTTTCTTCCTTCTCGCTTTCTTTCTTTTCTTTTTTTTTTCCCGGATATGTTCCTGTTCACATACATCTCTGTGACGCTTGTTTTATTTCTCAACAGCATGATACTGTTGACTCATGACCTAAATTATTTTCTGAAAAACTGCTACCAAGCCAGTTATTTCCTATCCTGTATTTAAGCAGTCAACACTTCCTGAGGACATCTGTGAGCTGTGAACCCTGCTCTGTGGACCACCTGCCAGTAAATTATGTGTTGTAATGTTCAGAATACCAATGCCAAAGTCCTTTTTGGAACTCTACATGGATTCTAGCTTTTATTTTTTTTTAACCTCTCCATATCAACATTCAGTTGAGTTTTAGTGACAGTATCATTCTGGACCTGGTATTGTGCTGTTTAACATGATTTACAACAGGATGAGAAAGCGAGGCAGAGTGAGATGAATGTCTTTCCCGGAGCTATACAGCAGGTCCAGAAAATTAATCATGTTTCAAGTTCTTACTTTTCTAGTAGCCCAGTTTCCATCCTATGGCAAAAAACCTGTAAGTTTACAGGTAAAGACTGAGGGACTACTGCAACACCAGTGTTCAGTCACTAGCAGGGGCTGATGCACTCTCCTGAATTGTGTAACATGACTTAGTGGCTAAATAGCTGCAAAACTGCCACTAAAGTAGTTAACTTCTGATTTTTTTTCCCATTTTATTTACCATTAAATCATCTTAGTCCTCTGTTGGAGTACTAAGTAGTCCAGAATTTGGGACAGGATGTCTGCTCAGCCAGTCTCTGTATATGCAGTGAGACCGGGCAGCATTTCCTGGCTTATGACCACAAATTCAAAACTACATCATCAGCATGTCCCGACTCCATGATAGTACCCAATTCTTCTCTGCATACCTTCTCCACAGTCTGAACACACCCTCAGCAAACAATCCAGTCTTTTTATCGGTGCTTCAACATATACTACAGATCAACTCCTTCTACACTCTTCTGCTCGCTCAAAACCCCAGAAATTCTTTTCCTCTTCATGACTGCATTTGCTCAAGCCTCAACCTCATGCGCAGAAGTACTTGTGATAAAATTGACAGTACAGCAGCTAGTGACAGAATACAAAACTAACAATGGCAAAAGAAAAACATAATCACATATCTATCTATCTATCTAAGATAGATACAATATAAATTGTAACACGGTGCCCTAAGTGTGTGAGCACAAGATAATAACAGCAGCTTTAAGAACACAGGCACAGATGATACTAAGGGCTCTGGGGATATAGCCACAAATCAGAAACAGTCAATCACTGATCGCTAAAGGAATGCAACCTTGAAAGCTGGGCAGAGCTGGTTTATGGTGAAACAAAGAGAACAAAACCCATACATGCAGCATATGTAAATCATCCCACATATGCTGCTAAAACAAAGGTAGTAACAAGGAAGTTAAATGTTGGTCACGAGCCCTACAAGAGGAGGGAGGGAGGAATGAAAAAAGATGAGAGGAAATGCTCTAAAATTACCCATGGTTTAAGGATGCCTGATCAATGTCACTACTTATCTGCAGCAATTCTTCTGTTCCCTTTGGTAGACAAAGAACATTGTTTTTTTCGTTTGCATTCTCTGTATTTTGCTATAGTAGTTATATGTAGTGTAATCTTTTGCAGTATAACAGGGCGAAGTAAACAAGATTTTTTAAAAGATGTGTGCGTGTTTTCTGCTCCAGTTTTCCCAGATGACAAGGTGATCGATGTCATAGGACTGACCAGAATATGGGTGTTGTCCTATAGCTAGCTAGGTAGATCAATAGATAAATCGATAGATCAATATTCCCCTGTATTTTATATTTACTTACTGAAATGGAATCCTGCTTTCTACAACTGATGAACAGATTTTCATTGATTTAATAGAGCTAGAGGGGTATATTAAATGTTGTAGACGAGGAGTGAAAATGAAAAACTCAGATATAATCAACATCTATCAATAAGAAAATATTACAGATATTATTTATTCAATAGCAAAATAACTCCTCAATACGTATCTTCTTTTAAGTCTTTAAACTAACAAAATTTGTTGGAAAATACAAATCACTAACACACTGAAAGTTCATAATGCTAAAGACAATTTCAAGGATTAATAAGTTCCTAGGAATAAGAAATTGCTTTTGCTGCATGGATATTAATTTGATATATATCATTATCATGTAAAAAAAAAATCAAGAAAGCATGATAATAAAACTTGAAACCCAACCCACTAATTTGATGGAACTCATTCTTTGTGAAATACAGCTCTTGCTGCTTATGAAATACTTCTGCAAGATTTTGCTACTGTAAAGTATATTTGTGTATGCTCTCAGTGAGTAATTTGAAATGTAATATTTCCCTCAGCTGCCTTCACAGGAACACACTGAAATGAAATACTAGAATGATAGAATCATTTAGACCCTTATGATCATTGAGTCCAACCATTAAACTAACACTACCAAGTCCACCACTAAACCATGTCTTAAGTACATAAGACAGTATTTTGATAAATTTGGTATTCTTATATTTGTAAGATGGGCAGCAACAATTTGATAATGACATAGAATTTCTAATATAAATAAACATTTTCTTCTACCATAAATAATCAGCATACACACATATGTGTGCGTACTTACATGCTTATGTAAAATAGTAGACATAAGCAAGGTACTGATCAACAATAAGGAGAAACTTTGGCTCCTTACCTCCTTTCTTCTCTACTGCATTTCTTAGAAGACCTCCAATTGGGTGGAAAATGCTAGTATTTCATACTAGAAATGAGCATATGTTTTTGCAAGGCAATGAAACGTAAGTAAAGAAAAAGTGTTATTGAAATGTATTTCATGATACTGCAGAAGGCAACAAGGCAAACAAGTAAGTTCAGGTTTCAAGTAACAGAGTGGTCATAGTTACCTGAACGAAGACTTTTACTGTAGGATGGAAAAGCCATTGACACTAGCACAAGGTACTGCTTCCAGTATCCACTGGACGTCAACCATTAAGAAGCAACAGAATTGACTTTTTCATACAGAAATTACAAGACAGAGAAATCTTGTATATGAGAAATTGGTAACAGACTGTCACTTTTTGGACTGTGAAACATTCAAATGAAGTCACCAACCTTTGAAGCAACCCTGATCAGTCTGGGGAGTAAGCAGAATCCACACTCCACTAAATGGGTCATCTGATGCATATAACTTCTTTTCTTCATTTGATTATTTGAGGTGATTTGAACCCCAGCAAACACATCCTGAGTGATACCAGTGTTTCTGAAGAAACTGATAATCAAAACACACAAATTACTTCAAAGGCTGTTTTGGTTGCCAAACACTACTTTGGCTGCCACATTAGCTTTAAAGCTCCAGCCTAAGTAGGAGATGATTTTCTCAGCTGAGGAAGATTGCTCATTAGAAGTATACTGCTTCCATCCTAAACCTGCTGCCTGGACTGTGGGCTGTGAGGTGTGACCACTTCCAACAGAGAGGTGTCCATCACCTCTCTGAGTTTTATAGTTTCTGCATGATTTGTCCTGTATTTAATATTTCCCACACATCATATTCTCATATCCATGTGGCTAAACTATCACGAATGTAAAATGATTTGTATTTAGATCGTTATTTCACTGACTTGTAATTCCTATGAGAAGTAGACAAAGCACTGAAATAATAAGGTACCTGTTAAGGATGGTGTGTTTCACAAAGTCATCCTCTATCTACAAATCTACTATGTTTTCATTTTTAGAATCAAGTTAATTCTTCAGGGTTCATATAAACAAATACCTAGATGAGAGGTAGTGAAATATTATTGTTAACTTTGCAAGTTTTCATTTTTTATAACCTTATCTATAAAAATTTATATGTTCAGATTTATCCAAGGCTTTGGCTTTGGCGGAGCTTAGGTAAGAGGAGTATGTATGATCCTACAATACAATGTATGAAAAATACGCTGTGTCAGTCTGAAGATCCTGAGTTGTTTTCTATTCAGAGAAACATACCTTGACCTTTAGCAAGAGCTAAACTAAAACTGATAAAAACCCTGGAATACAAATTGTTTTGCAACACAAATATTGTATTATTTGAGCCTGTCTATTCTGGTGACTGAATTGCATTGCCAGAAAGAAAAGCTCTGCAACCTCTCTGTGTCTCACAGTCTTCTCTTCACTTAAAGTTGCCTTGACTGTAAGAATGTAATAAAGGTAACAGAGAAATACAAATCAAATGGAGGTGACTACTGCTAGTCTCATTTAACTCTCAAAGTAAAGTAAAATAATAAAATAAATAAAATAAAATAAAATAAAATAAAATAAAATAAAATAAAATAAAATAAAAAAAAATTTCAGTGTTAATTGGAAAGAATATTACAATACAACAGAACCAGTTTTGGGCTGAATCATCAGAATAGCTGCTGGCAATTGCACATTTCAGTTAAGTTAAATAATACAACTGTTTCATTATTTAGAAAGGAGGGAAGAAAGACCCCCATATCTTATCTACTGCCTAAGATCCCTTACAGTTTAATAAATTGTGACTCTATATTTTACTCTTTTTAAAAAGATCAACATATTTTTTTGGAATACATTGATTGGTAAAATAAACTCAATCTTTCTGGTTTCAGGTTTTTTTATTGAAATTGGGAAGACTGATTCATTTTTGCTAAAGACAAACTTACAGTCCAAACTGTATTTCCCGTCTGGACCGTATGTCTCATTTTAGAAACCAAATCATGTGAAAGGGCATCGCTGACCTTCTGCCTGCTCTCACACTCGTCTTGTCTTGGACCCACCATTCATCCTGGAAAAAGACCAGATGGCAAAGCAGAAAGCAGAAGACCAGGTATAAAATAGATTCAATTCATACAAATCTAGAACAATTTAGACATCTCTTCTGCTGTCAACACAGAATTCTCTTTGGTTTGTCATATCATTGCTTAGGGTCCTGTTAATTTCCTTAGGAGTCCATCCCAAGTTTGGGAAAACCACAAAAGAGGAGGCATGCTGACAGCAGACACTTCCAGCACTTGTGGAATCACAGTTTGACTGACCCAAGGAAGCTAAATGCTGTTCGCAGTACGCATGCTCAGCACTCATCACCAGTTTCAACCTGGTATTCCAGCCTTACGGAACCAAGCTACTGAATTATGGCTAAAGTAAGCTCCAGGTCTGCTATTCACCTGCAGTGATCCATACCACTCTTCAGTCCCCTCCTTTGTCGTTCCCTTCTGCTTTTCTCTCTAACCCTTTTCAAAAAAAAAAAAAAAANTCTTCTCAAAGGTACTGTGAAAGCTAGAGCTACACAGATGGCTCTTATTAATTTCTCTATGTGTCAGAAATTAGTCTGGTAGAATTGATAATTGAAAAGCAGTTTAAATGAGCCAGGATCAGGGTTTGTGAACAGGAGGCACTTCCTGTTTGAGAAGAGATCACCTAATCACTGCAATCTTCTAAACTGGCTACAAGCTACTGCTAAGTTTATGGCCAGATACACTTGGATTCACTGTTAGCCTATTCCCAATCACACACATAGAGTCTCTTCATAAGCAGATTATAACTACAGTGCAGTTTTTATGATACTGTCAACAAAAAGCAGGGTGGATATTATAGTCTTGCATTCACAAATATATTAGCTCAAAAATTCCTGTATCTCTGTCAAAAGGGAAACACTTTGCATATTTCTTTCAGAATCCAACTTTTGGCTTAGACACGCAAAGGCAGATAAAGCTTAACAATGTCTGTCAGGAATTATCATTTATGTGGCTGAAACTAGCTAAAACTGCATGAGCTGCCATTCATTGACTGCTAGGTTTTCCTGCTTCACTGTTATAATGTCCAACTTTGCAGTTACTTTAGTACATCTGAAAAAAAAAAAATAAACCATTTCTATGTTTCCCTATATCACTCTAGGGCTGGCAATTTGAAGATGACAATTTTCTTTTTCTTCAAACATTTTCCATCTTGCTTCCATTTATCTCTATAAAGGTACATATATTCAATCTAATTTTGCTACCATGTTCTTTTGCTTTTGAATCAATGGTTTATTTTTCCCTCCAAGACGATCAATTTTGTCAAACACCCTTGTCCCTGAAAAATAATTTGTTCTATTTCATTTCTATCCTGTTTCCTCAGTGCTTTTTCTGTCCCATCTTGCTTTCTTTGCATCTCTTTTTCCTCAAGATTTTTTTTTTGTTCTAATTCATTCAGCAGCGTGATACCCCTGGTTAATTAGGGCTATTGGTACGCTGCTTTTATTCATTATTATTCTTTAATGGGGCACAAGATACATAGTGATGGCACTCTTTTACCATCACATGGGATGGTTGTTTCATAAGAATTTTGTCCAGGTAATGTTAATCATACTTTGTAAGTATCCTCTGCTTAGGGATAAATCCTGCCATTTTTTCATGAGATGAAAAGTAAAAATACTTTGGCTGAGTCCTGAGACCATAAGGACCTAGTTCTGTCAGGAGCTTGCTTGCTTTCAGATAATAAATTCCCATTGATTCTGCTGAGACTCGAGATCAGAGTCCTTGATGCTAACGTATTCATCTCTCTGTGTAGTGCCAACAGTTCGTATTCACACCACACAATTTCAAAGCAGTCACCCAATGAGCTATAAATCCATCAAGTCAGATCATACAAAGAACAAAAAAGTGAATCGTACGCCAGCAGAGGTGTCAAACATTAATGTCTGTGTATATAAGTGAGTACAATAGGATACAACAGTAATAGTTTAGAGATAATCGTGGTGCTACAATACTGGTAAGATCAAAACCTACTTATTCTAATCAGGTTTCCTCACTGTAAATTCCTGGTTTACAGACCTCATTGTCTATAAGTATATGAATAAAGTGGACAGTGTAATGCCACACTGTAAAGAACCAATGTAATGTGACTTTCCAAATCTATTTTGTCTATTAAAATCTAAGAACAAATTTCATGCCTCAGAAGATTTCAGCTGCAAGTGAGAGATGTATACTAAAATCACAGTTTTAATAGAGATACCAATTTGCAGTGAAGTTGGAGATCTCATATACTATCATGTAATAATTTTTTTCCCCTCTATTTTGTTATTTAGCAGCACAGTAGGTTTGGAGACAGTGATACAGTACGAGAAAAATGAGGGATGAGATTGCAAATTTCGTTGGAGCACCAGGGAAGACTTACTGGTTACATAAAGACTAGAAACTAGAATGTATCCACTATAAAGAAGTTTTGTTAGAATAATAGAGGAAAAAGTACAAATTGCAGAAGCAAAAGAAGTTGTAAGCAAGCACCAATACACTGATCTTTATGCACAGAGCTAGAAAGGTATTGACTGTCAGCATTTGTAAGCAGTACGTTGTTTTGGTTTAAGAAACAAACATGAATTCCTTTAATAGAATCATTGAGTATTTTAGGTTACAGGGATGTCTGGAGGTCTTTGAGTTTGACCCTCTGTTCACTGCAAGTCCAATTAGATCAGGTTGCTCAGGGATCTGAACAGCTGAGTTTTTAACATCTTCAAGGATAAAAATGCCATACCACCTTTGGGCAAGCTGTTCTAGTATTTGACCATCCTTATGGGGAAAAAAAAATAAAATTAACTTTTATATCTAATCAGGATTTCTATGCTCTAACTTGCATCCATTGTGTGTCTTCCTATCCCCATGCACATTGGAGTGGCAAGTCTAGCTCTGTCTTCTCTTTACCCTGCCACTGGTCTCCTTGTTTTCTTGAGGTTGAATAAACCCAGTTCTCTCAGCCTTTCCTTCCATGTCATGAGACTTCAATTATCTTTTTGGTCTTCCATTGGAGTTGTTCCCATTGGAGTTGTTCCCATCTGACAATGTCTTTCATGTGTGGGAGAGACCAAAACTGGACACAATACTCCAAATGTTGTCTCACAAATGTTGAATAGAGGGGAAAGCTTGCTTTCGTGGAGCTGCTGGCAACATTCGTGCTAATACAGCTGGGACATTGTTGGCCACCTTTGCTATAAGGGTTTAACTCATTCAAATTGTTGTCTATCATCTCCTTTTCCCTGTCACTGCTTTCTATCCACTTCGTGCCCACTCTGTACCGTTCATGTTGGCATTCTATCCCAGATGTAAGATTTTCCAATTGCCTCTGTTGAATTTCACAAGTTTTCTGTCAACCCTTTTCTCCAGCCTGGTGAAGTCATTCTGAACCTCTAGCACAGGGATCACTCCACCCTGTCAGGTTTGCAGTCTCACTGAGAGTATACTCCATCCCATTATCCAATTCATTAATTAAGATGCTTTATTACACAGGATAAAATATAACTGTGGTTTTCCACAGATAAACTGATTTTAAAAAATGAGCAATGAAAAACAACATTTCCATTGTCATTTAGCCAATAGATTAATTTTACCCATGTGAGTAGTCCAATGATACCAGTATATACAAGATCAAGTAGACACGCCCAGATAATTGAAACCTTATAATTCATTTGCATGATTAGCAAACAGATGAAGAAAAATGGAGAAAGAGAAGGCTTTAATAAGAACCAGCAGTTTCTTTATATGGTAAATAATTCTCAAGCAGTTGTGTTCTTCACTTGTCAATTTATTTATATTGAAATGTTGTTAGAGTGTTCAGTCAGCACCATTCTGATGTGGTATGAAAGATAAAAACCAGGTAGTATTATTACTGTGAAATGGCTGCTTTAATTAAGGTTGAATTTTTGTGCTGGGCCTTAACAAAATGTGTCAAAACTGCAGAGACAAAGACTGAAAAAGTTCCAGGTGACTTTCAGCCTTACACATACGACCAATGAAATACTGTGTACTGCTTAGACTGTGTCATCATCCATCATCTTAATCTCCTTATATCAGCTTTCAAAGAACATGTTACTGAGGAAAGGAAATGTTTTTGTGACAGGTCATCAACTAGTGTTTTTATCCAGTGCTCCCAAGATTTTTTCTGCCTTCTTTGCAGCTGGTTGTGTACAAAGCTCTGAAAGATACAGAAATGCCATTCATGTTAGACACCAGCTAATCCCACTTTTTTTTTTTCTTCTCAGTACAAAGACTGAGACTTTAACTTCTATCCAGTTAAATCAAAGAATAGTTGGGTCTTTTTGTGAACCAATTGCTTTAACACAAAACAAGGAAAGAATGTCCTAGTGCATCTCATTCTTACTAAAAGACAAAATTCTACTGATTACAAATTTGTGTTATATATCTAAGGTTAAATGAAATGTATAAGAAAATTAATGAAACATTAACATATCAGTATGTCTTCCTTCTGCACCATTTTCCTGCTACTAGGCTGGTGCTATGATCAGGAACTGTAGGTAGAGATTCAGATGATTACTGAACACTGAATTTTCCCAGTGCTTACTGGGAAATCACTGGGTATCAGTGCTTACTGGGACATATGATTAGCGAGTCATATTTCCTAACTCGTTTGTATTCTGGTAAGTCTTGAAGAGTGATTGCATTGGGATTTTTTCAGCGATGTAACTATAAATTCTTATTAGTTGTGTTTTTCTAGTGTAGAGGATTTACCCAAGTAATTCTAAAATATGTGTTTATACTGCCTGAACAATGAATTAATATTTATTTATTAATATAATATAAAATAAACAATAACTTTATTTTATATTATAATACACCCTTAAGAAGAACACAGTTTTCTAAAAAGTATTGTAAGAAAATGGTGAATTTAAAAAAACTTAACAACTTCAGCTTCATATATATGTATGTGTATAAATATATGTATTGAGAGGGAGAGAAGGAAAGAGAAAGAAGGTAAAAATAATTGTTTATTATTTCAATTTGGGTAGGTTTGACTTGAGTCAGAATATTTTGCTGCATGGACATAATCCTAAAGACACAGTTTAAGCAAATGCCTGCAGTTCAGCTAAGGAAGAAAAGTTATTAAAGTGTATTTTTTAAGTCCTTGTGTTATAGGAGTTCTAACTCAGTCCACTAGTGTTCTATAAATCATGCTTCTTGAAGCACTAGAAATACCAAATGTAATGTAGCTGATTTAGCCACAGAAAGGTATGAATAGGATAGCGAAAACAGTGTCACACAGCTCTACCTGTGCTATGAGAAATACAATGCGGAAGATTCTTCTTTTGAACTCCACCTGACTTTTCTGACTTAAAATTACTGAATTTTAATAATACAAAGAAAAAAACATGTTTATAGCCTCACACTGTGAAGTATATCCAGAGGGTGGTGATGTGGTCCCTGAGATTGCCTGTGTTCTGGTCCCAAACATAAACACAAATGCTGCTATCTATATCTTCTGTATCTTAATATCAAGATCTACAAAAAAATACTTTTACATGGAAAATTCAAGAAGATTGGAAATGATACAGTAAATCAATACACTAACCCATGAAACATGTAATGGTGCATATTGTCTAGCAATCAATCACTCCTGTGACTGCTCTTCAGGTGCTAGGGTTCTGGTAAAATTAACTTCCCTCACTTTCTCTAACAGCTTGCCAGCATTTTAAATACCTATTTATAAGGTATCATTGGGTGTATTTTTCCCAGTACTGTAAGCTGCTTTTGTGGCTAAGCTGGTGTGACACTGAATAACTCAGGCTTCAGCGAAACTGAAGTTCCTACAATCTATGTGTTGCTTATGAGTGCCTTAAGAACCTGGATTTTTCCTGGCAGAAAATCTGAAAAAGTACAGTCTCACATAAATTAATCAGGACTGTGCTTTTAACTTACATATTATATTTAAAGAAAAGTAAGGTGGAAAAAAACATGCATAAATTGTTTAAATAGGGACAGAACCTTAATGTGTTCATTCTAGAGTCGAGTTCAGTTTACCTACTGGAGAGATAATGGAAAAGTAGTGTTATGAAAACTGATGTATTGACATCTTTGAAAAACTTCAGCACTCTAGCAAGTGATGAATGCCATTAAAAGTAGATAAGGAAATTCTTATTTCTTTCTTCAAAGCAGAATTTGGATAATGGGCAAGAGAAATAAGCTAGGCTTAAAAAAATATTATTAATAAAATGCAATCAAGTATTAATCAATGATCTATGTCTCAAGATCTTTCATGTTAACTGAATGAGAAATAGGCTATGTGGGAAAAAATGTAGGGAAAAATGTGACCATATAAGAGAAGACTGCATCAAAGTGTAAACACATACGAATTAAGATGTTTTGACTGCCATATAAATGATATTTCATAACTTTTGAAAACATTTGGGGGTTGGTCTAGATGACCTTTAATGGTCCCTTCCAACCCAAATTATTTTATGATTCTATGATACCATTGCAATGTTAATTACATTATTTCAATACAGGGCTTTCATGTCTATGACAAGATATTTGTATTTCTGTGAGAACCTAGTAGTAAGCGTGCTAATCATAAGTGAAAGGAGGGTTTAGCTGTTGGTAATACCTTTCCATACATATTCACAGTTCCTCTCTAATTATTTCTATTATTTTATGTCCACAAATTCATACTAGCTGTTCTGTGCAGAGTTCCCTATGAAGTAGAGCAAAGAACTTTGAAAATGCCTGTTTTGGAGCTAACTTGGATGTCAATGAAAGCCAGAGATTTCACATGCAAAGTGGTTTTCATATTATCAAAGCTGCAGGGGAGTAGAAAGTGCTTGCAAGGAAATATAGAAAGCCAGCATAACAGTAGCAAATAGGGAATGCCAGGCACAGCAATGTCTCAAATTCTACCCTCATTTGAGCTCAGATTAATTACTCTCTGTCCACTCATTATGCAGAACATTGAAACCTCTTTGGAGAGTAAATGTCGTTTTGAACAAAGCGTGATAATGATAATACCCACTTTTTACATAACAGTCATACAAGAAACAGGAAATTTGGGTTCTTCAAATGAACCATGAACTGCATTCCAGGATAGTACTTACAGCATGTTATTTCCAGGAATAAAACA
The DNA here is from genome assembly GCA_013398295.1 of Chionis minor. Lineage (NCBI taxonomy): Eukaryota > Metazoa > Chordata > Aves > Charadriiformes > Chionidae > Chionis > Chionis minor. Next base: position 101,129 of record VZSF01008378.1, read on the forward strand.
TAAAAGGAGAAGAACAGATTGTCTTTACTGGTCCTGTAGATGACACTGTATAAAAAGGACTACAAGAAGAAAAACAGGGAAGCAAGAGCTTGATTCTTGGAACTAGCTATTCAGGCAGAAACTGCAAGATAGACTTCAATTCCCAGGTCTCTTGATAGTTAATATCTTTAACTTTATATTAAAATAAATATATTCAAATTATCAAGGACTTGCAGACGAATATCTTCAACCCAAAGCTATAGCCTTATGACTAAGGGATCAGCCTACCTTAGTTTACGTATTGAAAGAGATCATTGTCTTAGGAAACATGGTTTTGAATCCTTTCTGTGCCTAAGAATTTTCATTACTTGCTTCCCAGGAGAAAACATTAACCCCAAAGTTGTTGTTCAACACGTCCGGATCTTTCATGCAGCTTAATGAAATCAGCCACATCCCCTGCGCTTTGTGCTGAACTTATGGTTGGTGTTTTGCGGTAGGAAAGGACAGAAGTCGTCTAATAAATTGTCCATTACAAGGAATTATGGTGTCTTTAGATTAGGCAGGACTTTGGCAAGGGGTATAAGTGTTGCTGTTTAGATAAGGATTTTCAGAAGTCACAAGCAGTTAAGTTCTGGGTAGCTCTCAGGTTGACAAGGTAATGTTCTAGCCATTTTTAATTACCTCCAGAATTAGGCAGTAATGCAAATGTGTAAATAAACATGTAATTTTTTCTAAGTATTGTTAAAGTTGTAGCCAAAGTGATTGTTACCTTCAGTTTCTGTTCCCAGAAGAGATTATAGTGGTTTGATGATTATGCTGACTCTCTCTCTCTCTCTCTCTCTCTCTGTAAGTGGGGAATTCATTAATTGATAATGGTTTTGGATATTTTCCCAAAAGTATGAACCTTCAACTACTGGTAATGCACAAGAAGAAAACACACATGAAGCCTATCCCACTGGCTTTTATTTCTGACTTTCTACTCTACTCTCACAATTCTAACAAGAATTAATTGTTTTGCTTCATTTTTCTCTCTGTGCTTTAATTGGAACTTATTCTGCTTAAAATAATGAATTTGTCTGAATTATTTTGGGAGATATTTATCTACATTCGTGTAGGAATATAACGAGTAGATGTTCAAGACTAAGAAAGTCACCCTACGAGCCCTTTGTACTGAGGAGAGAGGAAAAGTTACCTCCAGAGTGTGATTCATCTGATCCTAAAAAAAGCATCTAAAATAGATTAGATGACTTTTCCTAAGATTTTATTCATCCAAAGCCTTTAAAGGGCAAATAAATGTTGGTTTTCTGAAGACCCGAGCATTAGAAAAAAAAGTAAAAGGAAATTTCTAAAGGCAAATTACACATATACACACATATATATGTATCAGTATACAAATATACTAGACTTGATTATGTAGTCACAATTTTTTCTTTTAGGGGAAAAGCAACCAGTATATTTGTGTATATAATGATATATAGTCATATATATATATACTCACATAAAGCCATGTCTATACGAATACATATACAACTGTATTAGATTTGGTTTGGGGTTTTTTTAGTGTATATTTATACACACTATATAAGATAATTGTTGAATAATATAGATATATTAGGTTTGCATGGCAAGTTTTTGGTAGTCGGGGGTTACAGGAGTGAAATCTGTGAGAGGCTGCTAGAAGTTTCCCCCATGTCTGATAGAGCCAATGCCAGCCAGCTCCAAGACAGACCTGACAGTGGCCAAGGCTGAGCCCATCAGTGCCAGTGGTAGCACCTCTGTGATATCATCTTTAAGAAGTGGGAAAACAACCAGGAAGACCACAATTGCAGCCAGAGAGAGGAGTGAAAATATGTGCGAGAAACACCTCTGCAGACAGCAAGGTCAGTGAAGAAGGAGTGGGAGGAAGTTCTCCAGGTACCAGAGCAGAGATTCCTTTGCACCCTATGGTGAAGACCATGGTGATGCAGGCTGTTCTCCCGCAGCCCTTGGAGGTTAATGGTGGAGCGGATATCCACCTGCAGCCCATGGAGGACTCCATGCCAGAGCAGGTGGATGCCTGAAGGACACTGTGACCCCATGGAGAGCCTGTGCTGGAGCAGGCCCCTGACAGGACCTATGGACCCATGAAGAGGAGCCCACACTGGAGAACGTTTGATGGCAAATCTTGTGACCTGGTGGGGGACCCCAGGATTCCATGTTCCTGAAGGACTCCATCTCATGGAAAGAACCCACGCTACAGCAGTTCATGAAGAACTGCAGCCTTTGAGAAGGACTCATGTTGGAGAAGTTTATGAAGAACTGTCTCCCATGAGAGGGACCCCATGCTGGAGCAGAGGAAGAGTGCGAGGACTCCTCCCCATGAGGAGGAAGGAGCTGCAGAGTCAATGTGTGATGAACTGAACCCCCATTCCCCATCCACCTGCACCACTTGGGAGGATGTAGAGAAAATTGTTAGTAAAGTTGAGGCCAGGAAGAAGGTAGGGGTGGGGGGAAGGTGTTTTTAAGATTTGGTTTTATTTCTCATTACCCTACTCTGATTTGCATGTTAAAAAATTAAATTACTTTTCCCCATGTCAAGTCTGGTTTGTGTGATCTCCCTGTCCTTATCTCAACCCATAAGCCTTTCATTATATTTGCCCTCCCCTGTCCAGCTGAGGAGGGGAGTGATAGAGCAGCTTGGTGGGCACCTGGGGTCCAGCCAGGGTCAACCTACCATATACAGTGTGAGGTACCTCAGCAATAACTAATCACGAATGTGATATTTAAGGGTGAAGTATGTAGTAACAGCACTCATTTGGTCTATAGTTGCCAAAATCTCACAGGTACACTATTTCTTCAAACAATAGCGTGCTCTGCTCATTACATATTGGAGACCACATGAAGTAAGTTCCTATACTTATGTACATATTGCTTCTCCCCCGATTCACAGTGTAACATCAGTGACTTCAGCTTATTTTAACTAATGTAAATGAAGTTAGAATCAGGCTAATGGTTGAAGTGCAGTTTAGATTAAGTATGATGTAGTCTTCTTAGGTAATTAAATATCTGCTTGTTTCTAAAAATCCATTCTTAGCTATTGAGGGAGGCAGTTTTAACTAAAAGATAAAACGGTTTCTAAATTCTTAACATGAAAAGTTGGTGATTTCAGCTTCCTCAAAGTAGGCTATAAAAATGTTTGTATTTGCTTAATCTTAGCTCTGTGTTGTGTGTGTCAGAGTCCTGAAGTTCTGCATAACTTTGAAAGTACCTTGTCTTCAAAATCAAAAAGAACAAAGTTTGCTTTCTATTTTCTTCTATTTCATTTCTGAGTTTCCCATCCAACAAGCTAGTCAAATAGACTCTGCTGCATGAGAAAAACAGATGACACGGGAACACATCACAGTCAATGTCCTTGGGCATATTTTGTTGACTTTAAATAGCATCTAACACTTCATGACAGAAAATCATTTCTATTTCAGAACTTTAACAGCTGAAATAACACATTGATAGGTAGCCCTATACTAGTTCGCTAAATATAGAGGTAGAAACACTTCAAAATATGTCCTTGACCAAAGTCTTGCCTGCATTGTTTAATAAGATGAGAGACTGACAGAATTACAGTTAATAGTAAAATATGACTTTCTTACTTTTAATATCAAAAAAACTCTTGTGTTCCCTCTCTCTTTGAACTATACAGTACCATGCTAGCTAGGACTGTTCACACTTCTTTGGTCTGAGGGAACAAGTACAAGAATTCACCACAGCATATTGCTATAAAACTAACTGTGATCCTTTCAGTAGTCAAATTAGGTTAATGACCTATATATATACACATTTGGCTATCAAGGTAAAAGAAGGATGGAATTTTTATTCCTTTTTTCTTCTCAGCAAGGTTCTTACAATGTGAGATATTTTATCTGATCAAAGCTTAGAAGTATAGCCTTTCCTATGTGATGTGTGAAGCATGCTATATGCTGTTATAAAATGCTATATTTGTAATGGCTTTACTATAATTATACAATTTTCAGCTATTATGGAAATATTTTTTCCTCCCCATGCTGTCAATCTTCAAATACAGACCTTATTTCACTTAAATGTAGAAGACGTCAACATCTAAGAAAGTAACTTCTGGTGCCCTTTACAGACACTGGAGACAACAGGCTCTTTTAAGGTGTGACTCATCTGATGGATGAGTACCTTCAGATGACATTACGTTAATTTCAACCTAAAATGTCTACCTGACCCACTGACTATGAAGGAAGTTTAGATGACTAGTTCAGACACAACAGCCTATATTTTAGGCTGTTTGGTCAGATTAATCCTATTCAAAATGTCCCTTTTCCATCTACTGGGTCAGTCACAAAAAGCCAGTGCTGGAAAAGGGAAAAAAGGACATTTGCTGAGAATGGAACTTGTGGTACCTAGCTGGCATTGTCTGCCCTGCTTGTTGACGGAAACTGTTTAAAAAGGATATGCAGCTTTAGTGTGTCTCTCCTATCACCAGCCAAGACATTTGAAAATATTAATGTGACTGGATTTTAATGTTCTGAATCCTCAGAGATACAACAGTTTAAAGCTTCACCCTTTATGACTAATGAGCAGTGAATTCTCAATGCTTTTCCTAGATATTGCTAATCTTATTATACATTAGAAACAATGTCATATGTAATGGCATGAATGGAAAATCAAATAATGATCAAAAGTCATTAATTCTGTCAGATAATCTTTCAAAAGGAACATTAAGAAATACCAATCTGTTTGAAAACAATCAATAATGTTGAGAAAAACAGGAGAAAATAATCAAATAAACAGTGAATTCTGAGCTGCAGAATATCTTTAAAGTCAAGTTTTCCAGACGTGAGCATTTCAATTAAGTATTTTTTTGAAGTAAACCACTTAACTTTACATACATTATTTTCAAGTTAATGCTGCACAATCTTAAACACAAAATTAACTATATGCTGACACACTCTTTTGAATAGGGATGGTTTATCTATATAATGTGTGTGTAGACCATAAAAATACATATGAGAACATATAACATGTTATGAAACTTTCTGCAGAGTCAAAATAAACCTACATTACAAAATACCAGATCTTTAATGACCTAAACTAACAAACCTTAAGAGATATTTGGATAATTATAGGTGACTGTTGTTTAAGAAGTTACTTCTCAGTGGAAATATCGTTGCACTGGCTAGCATATGTAATACATTGCAGTGTAAAGTAAAATGGATAAAATATAAAATTAAATGATTCTGAGTGCAAAAAAACCTGATTTTTATTTCTGCTTTGAATATACTAAGAATAAGTACATATTCTGTTACTTTTGATGGAATGGAGATGAAAAACAAAAGGATTCTGAGAAAGCCAGGTGTAAACCAGATTGATTTTTAATACTTGAATGGTGTCAGATCATTTTCAATGCGTCAGAAAATGTAAAAAAACAACACTCAATGAAGTCACCTCTTCTATTAAGAATAGCAAATAGGGAAGCACTTAGCCTACTGTGCACAATAAAAGTTTATCTCAATAGACAAGGAAGTATCTCCATACAGAGTATGCCATTACCGTTCCTGTGTTTTGAGACTCGTACAACATAATCTGCACATAGTTACAATGGTGGAACCCTTCAACCTTGGAATATCAGCCTCAATCTCTCAATTGTAAATATATTTTGGTATATAAGATATGCGTCATTTTGTCCTTCAAAGAAATGAGCTGTTTCTTTGAATGTAATAAAAAGTGTTTGTTAAATAAAAAAATGAAGAAACTTACAGCATATTCTGATCTGTTCAGTAATTTGAACTCTTTACCTTCTTCAAACATTTACCTGGAAAAAATATCAGAAAATAGGTCCATGCTGAGGTGTCCTTGTGATGGTATCACAGTGACTGCTTAAATATTTTATGTCTGTTTCCACAGTGAACATGTTACAGAGAAATGCATTAGTATCAGGAGGATTTTGTTGTGAACAGATCAAAGATAAAATCTCACATTCCAGGTATTGTTCTCTCATTATTTCTAGATAAACATACAAAGCATATTTGTTTTGATGGTGAATCACACCTATTATATTATTGCATTTTTCTACAGAGAATATTATTCCCAAACAACATTACAGAATTGGGGTTTTTTAACATCTAATTGTTGTTCTGCTTTCAACATAGGATAATATAGACACACATACATAACAAACATATACATGTATATGTGTGTGTGTATATGTGTTGGAAACTGGGTTTTGTCTAAATGACACACTCAAAACATGAAGGAACATTTTTTAACTTCACGTGTTTTAACCCAGACATAGGCTTGATTTTACTGTTTTAGATCACCTCGGCCCTAAAGTCAATACCTAAACCTGTCCAATACCCCTATTTACTCCTTCCCTCATTTCAGTACTTCTTTTTACAAATTGATATAAGCCCACTTAACACAGTTCACGTGACATGCAAAACTGAAGTAGGGAAGAGGGGACAGTCTCTAGGTCATCTGCTTGACACTGCTAACTTTCCATTCTAGCTCTAGGGAGCCTGCCCATCAAAAAAGATTTCTTTTTTCACAAGAAAGCAGAGTGTTTAAGTGCATGAGAAGACATGCTATTAGAAATAAACAAATAGAAAAGGAATACATTGAGGTTTGTATTCTGAACACACACTCAACCTTCTGAATGCCTGTTAGAATAAGCACATAGAAGCTTTGCAAAATAAATGTTTCTGTCAGTAGTGGAACCAACAAGGCTTTGGTTACTGCAGGTTTTTCTCTTCATGCAGAGGTTCTGTGTGGATTCTCAAAAGGCTAATCTAGCTTTTTTTGTCTTAAAGCATTGCCTGTGGGCATTAGTGGATCTCTTCTCAGTATTAAGTTGCTAATTCTCACAAAACTTGCCAGAATCCGGTTGTCTTCTTTTTTTCTGTGACTTCTACTCCTCTGACAAAACTGGTGGAAACTGGTCAAAGTTTCAAAAAGATTTGAGGTTTTTTGTGTGTTTGTGGGGTTTTTGATTTGGGGGAGGGGTTGTTTTGTTTTTTCAATGAAAGCGTATATATACCCATGGGTTGTACTATTATGTAATATTTTATTTAGCAAGGAGGAGGGAAGATGGATGGACACCCAACCCCCTCCAAAACAGAGAAAAATTGCTCACAGTTATTACTGATGTTCTAAGAGTACCACTACTTTTTTAAGTCTAGTGTACTGACAGAATAAATTAAGATGTATTTAAAAGTCTCATTTGTAGAAGCTACAGAGAATTCTCAGTCACTATTAAAATTGCCTAAATTGCATAGATATACATAAAATCTCTTCTTTTCTAAAAGCCTTTGATAATATCTTGTGGCCCATTATAATAAATTTAATTTTATTACTGGATGACCCTCTACCGAAGGTCCAAATAAAGACATTCACACTCTTGCAGTCCTTGAGATCCCTGCCTATTTCACATATTCATCTTAAGCTCATTTCCCACGTGTCCTCAATTAATTTTTATTTTATTTTATAGACAATACAGAAAAGTTTGAAATTTGTAATCAGACTTATTTAGAAAATCATTCAGAGCTGGACTCTCGAGAGATATGACCTAGATATAGGTCATAACATATGGTAAAATGGGATGAGCTGCTAAAGCTGTGTCTATCGAAGCTGAAAAAATAGGTAAAGAAGCACCCTCTATCTGTCTGTGCCTACTCTTCCCTTCCAAAATAATCATGAAGGAAACCGGGGAATATTCATACCACAAATGGGACGTTGTATAATCATCTTCCACCTGGATCCCGAACATAGGGGACTTTATTGAATCAGGAGGCAGAAGAGTCCCATAAGATTAATATAGTATGCATCAGTTGCCAGATTCTTTGATGCTGTACAGCTGTTCTGCATCATATCTCCAGCATAAGCTTAATTCACTTAATTAGTGAGTTAAAGTTCTGTGTAAATGTAAACATGCAGTGATGTGATAGAGAAAAATATACAGAGAAGTGGTTAGGGTCATTAGTAGACTGCACCTAGACCCCATTCCATAGCAAATTGTACTTATGTTGCTTTAGGGTAATTTTCAGCTGCCAGAGGTCTCCTGAACACATTGGTTGAACCTGAGAATAGCCAGTGGATCCGTAGAAGGAAGGCATTGACTGTGTTCATACAACTACATAGACTTGGATACTGATTATCATCACTAGCAGTCCTTAGAAGCATCTCTGTGAATCTGTGGCCTAATTAATTATTTTAAAAAATTGCAATAGGTATAAGAGAGGGAAGAAAAGGCTGGTTCCATAGACTTGCAACTGACTCAGAGCAGGAACCTAAACCTGTGTTCCCATTTTGATTTACTCAAACATAGTGGGGTGACTGGGTTTTGGGCTTTTTTGTTTGGTTTGATTTTTTTAGTGTTTCTGTTGTTGCTGTTTGGGTGTTAGGTTTGGTTGGTTAGTTGGTTGGGTTTTGGCTTTTTTTTGTTTGGTTTGGGATTTTTTAGGAATAAAGGGGATATGAAAACCAGCATATTTCAGGAGACACTTGGCTTTGACAAAACAAAAACTTTTCAAAGGGAGAGAATTTCCTGCCTTGTCCAGAACAATATAGTCATGCAGTTGTGTAGACCAATGCAGCCATTAAATGCAGGACTACCACAAGGAACACTGGAGTTTCTTTGTGCTAACCACGAACCTGAATATGTGCAGTCCCTAGTCTTTTTATAAAAGGCTTTGAACAATCTCTCATGCTGTGTTCTTTAAAGATATGGTTTCCAAGTTACTGACATGGTATCTGCCCACTGAACCTAAGACTCAATAAAATAAAAGATACAGAAAGCCTGTCACCGTTAACTTGGATCATCTAGACTAAACTGCAAAACTCTGCCTATTTGCTTTGCTCATGCACCTTTTTATTTTTTATTTACCACATGATCTAAAATGAAAGGAAATATCTTTTTTTTAAAAGAAAAACAACGCCCCCCCCCCCCCCACCCCCCAAGAAATAAAATTAAACAAAACAGAACAAAGATAAACTAGAAATCAAAACTAGAAAAAAAACTTTCAGGGCATGCCTAACAATGCATATACAAGTATGGAAACAAGTCCATTAATACTGAGCAGTGAAATTTTTGGTACTGTTAAATTTTACCCACATTTGGTTGTTGAGTCTTCCAAGCATCATAATCCCTTTCTAACTATTGTGACAAGGCCAAGACCAACAAGAACAAGATTAATTTCAAACCAAAGTCTTCCAAATCAAAGACTTTTCTAGAATTAAACTAGAAACATCAAAAAAAAAAAAAAAAGATTTTTCTTGAGATTCATACATGGATCATGTAAATTAAATAAATAAGGCAAATGTTAAATTAAATATTTCCCATTCTTGTGTCCCAGATAATTTATTCTTGTCTGAGAAGTTGTAATTGCCTTAATATAACCAAAACTTTAAAAAAGTCATTTTGTAATGTGTTACTCTGGATTTGCAAGCTCTCCGAATTCACAGAAAAATACACTGGTAGAAAAGCTTGGAAAATGAGAACCATGTGTGTTTTTCTAGAGAGAGATACCTGTAAGAGTGTCCAGCATTTCAGAACACCAGAAGAAGCAGTTAGTCTAAAAATATTTCTTACATTTTAAAATTAACCCAGACCATCTTGGAATAAAAGTAAGAAATTTAGAGAAGAGAGCTGATAAAGAAGTGCTGTACATTCACAATCACAATTTGATTTAAATTCCGAAGGCTATAAGAAACTTCTTAGAGACCTCTCAAAATACAGGTAGAAAGTTATTGAAGTAGATAACAAAAACTTTATTTGACTTAAAATAAGCCGCGATACATTACAAGGTCTTTGAATAAAAACAGATGCAAGGTCACAGGCAACGTAGCCTTCATAATAAAAACTGGGACACAATCAGTCAACACAGTCTAAGTGATTTCTTGTATAAAACTAAATAGCAAAACCTGTTACACGGAGATATATATAAATGACTGTATGATGGTGTTTCAGAAGCAAATACTGTTTGCATATGACATCATAACTTGAATATTAAATTTGTGTTGTACTGAACAAATGTATTCTCGATGCTGTTAGTTGATATGAGTTAGAACTGCTTGTCAGTTTTAGCAATAATACACCTCTTGAAAATGTCAAAATAGCAGGTTTAAACATCTTCCATGCATATTTAAAGTGTTTTGGATTTACTTTATTCTTTGTAATCCATTGTTTCATAGGTATGATGGCTATAGGGGGTCCCATCAGGCCATCTAGTCCAAATTAATGTACAACACAGATCATTAAGTTTCATCCAGATTAAATCAATAGGTTTCATATTTTGAAGGAAAAAAAAATCTGTCTAAGGAGAATAATGGATGCTAATAATAATACCAACTATTATTATTGTTGTTGTTATTATTAATATTATTATTTATTATTATTATTTTGCTGTAAGTAACTCCTTATTCTGATATGTGTTTTATGACCTAAAATTCTCTTCCCATACTGAATAGAGAACAAATGTTCATCATTCACAAGCTGAATGAAATGAAAGGGTATCATTAATTGTCGCATTTCAGTATAATTGATTGCACCACTTGCGATATGTGTAAGGCAGTTTTGTAACAGACTGAACATTAAAAGCAAAAGGCTGTTTTTTGCACACAGTTCTCAAACTGCATGATGCTGTTCTCTAAAGAAATTTTGCAGTGATTTGCCCTGTTGAAAAACATGTTACAAACTATATGCTCCAGAAAATGAATAATTTTCACAATAACATTAGTAAACTAGTAAACAGATCACTTAGTAACTATTAAAACAGACAATATTAAGCCATTATAAAAAATTTGCTTCAGGATACATTGTATGTCATCTTCCCTATTCCAACTGCCTGACAATTCTTCCTTCCAGTAACAGCTGGCTTAAGGGAACTGATTTAATAGTAAAGGTTAAAAAAACGGAAAAAAGAGAAGAAAGAAAAAAAATAGTTTATCTTCATTACTTGATGCTTAGGGTACATCTTGCAGTAATACAGAACAGTCTCTAGCATTGTTAAATTTATGCAAAGGTTTCACATTCCTGGGAAATGAAAAAGAAATATGGATATTTTACATCATATTATTCATAGAGTTGATGTGTGAAAACTCTTTTAAAGAAATATTTATACCAACACGTACCATGTTTCTATTTAATCTCACTGTCATCCCTTACATCTGCTCAAATTTCAGTTCATTGTTTAGTGTCATACTAAGGTAAAAGTAGATTGTAGCAAGAGTTTGTTAAGGAAGATGCTGAGTATGCATTCTGCACCAACACGTGTTTGTTTACTTTTATTATAGACCACATGAGCTAGAGTAGTTCCTTCCTGAAAAATCTAAAATGTATTGTCTTGCCTAACTATACATCCTCAGTCTAAAACGTAAGAAAGTCTCATATCTTGAATGTCCCTGTGGGACAGTCATATCAGAACACACATAAACCTGGCTAATTGTGATTCAGGAGTATTAATTAAGCAAAACAGTTAAAATTAAGAAGTTTATTCACAGAAGTCAAGTTGTTGGCTCTAGAAGGAATAACATTTTAATAATAAACAAGTTTCACTAATGGTGGTTTAGAGAATGTACTAATAAGTGCTTCTGCACCTGAAAACAAGGCGAGAATATGTAACAGAGTTCTCAGGTTCATTTGTACAGGAATCCTTTACAACCAGCCCAATAACTCCACCTAAATCTCCAGTTACAATCTTGTACCTAACTGGAAATGGAGGCACCCAGAGATAAAATTCAACTTATTCATAGCTATTTGATGCTGGCAATCTAAGATCCACACTATACATGTGTGAAACATAGTCCAGCTTCTACTGGAGGATCTGGACTTAATTAGGTTTCAGGTAAATATTTCAATTAGCGAAATTTTATGCTACAGGTGACTCTCAAAACTGGTATTTTTATTTTAAGACACTCTTGCACAGGCTTATAAGACATGTCGCTGAGCAATAAAAATGTATGGTATAATTGCAAATTTCATAAATATCTTTAATTTAGCTAGAAAAATGAAAACTAATAATAAAAAAACCTGTGTGTGAAATGTAGATTTAAAAAATTATCTTTATTAACAGTAGGACCAGCAAATGAAATCAGTTGTAAGTAGTAGCCTGAGTAGTTAAATCTGAATAATTGTTGATTCAAGTTTCTGTCTTCAAAAAAGAGCAAGATATTGAATATAAGAGAAATAATAAGTTGACTAATGGAAATAAATATATAGAATGGAAATAATCATAACACAAATGGAACAAAAATAAAATTACATAATTCAGTTTATTTATAAAATTTGGATGTTGCCATCCAACTGTTTTGAAAGAACGAACACACAGCAATATATACATAATAGAAAGCATTTTTATTATATTTATTATCTCATGTTTTGATACTGTACATTTGAAGAATAGCATTTGTGACTATACTACATAGTGCAAAATGCTTCTTATTTAAAATAATATTTATTGAAGAGGAGAATAGAAAGAGAATAAAAGATTTAGAAACACTCCGGCTTCTGTAGTTTAAACAGTTTTAAAATAAAGTATTAAAATACCTAAAGACTTAATCAAACAAAACCGAAATAAGTGTAATCTTTGTTTAGAAATCATAACGTATGCTAACATAAATTACAAACTTCTGTTGTAATTTTTTTTAGATTTTTAAGGGTTTTTTAGATAGATGAGACTTACAGTATTTCCTGTATTAGGAGTAGAGTGGAGCACCTTTTTCAATTCTTTATGGAAAAAATAGTGAAAGTGAGATTAAGATGAATGAAAAAGCAAGAGAGGAACAATAACTTGAAGAGAAGATGACACTGGATTTTGAAAGATCAGCTATTGATTGTGGCATTTCACAACAACAATTTTTAGGACAGGTGTTTCAGTAGTTTTACCTAAACTACAAAGGATAGGATTTGACTCAAAGAATTTGTGATGAAATGAAGTTGGGAAGTGTTGTCCATAAGAAAAGAATTAATATATACGGGAAGAACTAACTACTGTGATGATAGGAATTTTAAGGTGTAATGCAATTGATAAACATGCAGGATCACGTGCTTCAGGTCTAATAAGATAAGCTTCTGTGACATTAGTCTAGGAGCTTATCTATAGAAAAAAAGATGAAAGAACTTTGATCTGCTCATTGATCACAGAATAATTTCTGGCTGTTAACTTGATGTAGCTGAGGAAAAGACAAGTGAAGTCTTAGTGCAGCAGAACAGAGGCTTCCAGCAGAGGCAGGAAGAATTTGATCCCACTGTTCAATTTAGGCTAGGTTGGCCTTCTTGCAGAATACATATACGACTCTAGTTACTCATGCTCATGAAAAAAGAACTCAGAGTGGAACAAACACAGGAAGACCTAGGACAGTGTTCAGAGAATGAAGCAGCTACAACTTGACCAGAGACTAAAGAATGTGACTTGCTTAATCCAGCTAAGGAAGGCTAAGAAGTTGCTTGACTGATGTCTGTTACTATCAAAGAAGCATTTTTAGGCATAAGCGTAGCTAATAAGAAAAAGTAAATGTAGTAGCTAGCAAAGAACTGTCATCTCTTGCAGCTTATGCAGGGCTGAGAAATGCTAGATAATGTGTACCTTGACAGATTAATGAAAAAACCCCTATGCAATTCAGCTGCCCTAAACTGGGCTTGGGAAAACTATGTACTCACATCTAGGTCAAAAGGCTATATCCAAACTGTGGCCAAAAAATCAAAGTTAAAACTGCTGATCTGGATTGCTAGTACGCTGTAAATACAGTTTAAAGCCACAAATCTGTAGGCATCTCTTTATATAAAATAGATTGGAACATACTTAAAGAAAGAAAAATTTGACTAGTCACATTCAGATTCTCCTTACTGAACAGTTATGTGACACTTTTCATCATTTGCCCAGCACTTTGTCAATGCTTTGCTTGCCATTCTAGACACATTGCCCCAGTGAAAGAAACCAGAGTGACATTGCTGGCGTCCAGTCCAGTTTTGTTCTGGAATTCAAGGTTCCTAACTACCAACTACTGAAACCAGTAGACCCTGCAGAACAGCCCAGCAACACTTAAGCTGGCAAACTATCACATTGCACAGAAGTACAAACTGGTGATGAAAAATTTAATCTGGGGTGAGGGGCAAGTTAATGATCCAATCAGAGATGTTCAGGAACAGATTGTTGGGGCTGAGAGGAGGCAGCAATAGCATCACTAATGAGACAGAGCTCAGTGTTTATGAAAGGGATTGTGAGATGAAGTGGCTAGAATAGCAGGGCACAACTTGACCCACAAGTTTTTTTCCCATCTTGCACTTTTTTAAGGAGTGAAAAGATGAATTACTTATTGGTAAATGTAATTTTTCATGCAGTCTCTTCTTCCATTTCACATGCTGTTACATTACTCGTTGTCATCTCCCATTAGACTCCAGCTAATTTTACTACATTATTAATGCTTCATCATTTTATATATCAATAAACCCTTCAGTTACCTTTTTGTCCTCTCTGAAGCCCTCATTTGCACTTCCTATTTAAAGCAAATGAACAGTTCAAGAAGAAATGTAAAGCTTTATGAACCAGATTTGCACACATCTGGTGAATTCCATTTAAACACTGGGAATAAGTTCAGAGGACTCATTCAGTCCTTCTTCCAAACGGCAGTAGTAGCAGTACAGGCCAGATCCAATTGTTAGCCACTATTTAAAATAAGAAACTGTTATTGTGAATCCTTAGTTCTAAATGTAACTCGCTTCCAGCTTAGGAAACAAATTCAAACCCTTGGACATCATCTGTAGTATAGCCTTCATTTTTGGTAAAAAGATTCCTTGTGCTAAAGATAATAACAAAAACTCAGTTAAAGAATTAAATAGCATGTTTCGTACATCTGGGTGGACATACAGGTTCAGCATCAGCTCTCTTCCTATTGCTGACATCATGTTTCTTTTTAACTTTCTCTAATTACTTTCTGATATTTGGTCAGCCAATACAGACTATTGATGTAAGTGCAGGAGGTCTACTAAATCACAGGTTATTTAAATCTGTAATGGGCCACTCTATTTGGTCTGTTTGCATTCAGTAAACATTACTCAGACCCAGAGAACTTCCAGTCTTGATAAGGACTATGGGGTGAAAATTTGTATAAAAGTTGAAAGTCTCAAATCCCAGCTGGTGAAGAATTCCAGGAGTCACAAAACATGCCCAAAGAGAAGAGAAGTAGGGTATTTCAGTATCAAATAGTGCTGGTAGATGCTTTGTAGCCCTCTTAGTACCTCTCTGCCTCCATTAAATCTTTACCTTTAATGTATTATTAAATCAAAGATCAACAAATTGTAAATAGGCCATCCAGATAACAGACAATCATGTGGAAAATCTATCTAAACCTTATTTGGGTATATCATTAGACCTCACCTTAGCTGGTCATCATAGACTCTGTCATCTCAGAACATGCCCCAACCCAATGTTGATGATTTTTTTTTTTTTTCCATGTGATGCATCTGGCATCACTCAGTTCTGTTTTGATCTCCCAGGTGTCACTGAAGTTGTGCAAGTTCTCTTGTGCCAGTTCCCACACTCTCGTCCTCATCTGATCCTAAGCTGAGCTCTGAATGTTTAGCTGAGCTCTTCTTGTAGTGGGCAGGATGAACCACAAAAAGCTCATTGACTCCTTTTTATCAGAAGACTTTGAAGAATTCCTCAAGGTAAGAAAATAAGCTGTTTAGGCAGATGTTTTACAATATTTTGACCTGGCTAACCATTCTGTTTGTCTTCTATGAAACAGAATAAAAGTAGTTAATCTGTTTTCAGTACTGAATAAGGTAGTTTGTTAATTTGCCACATGGGAAGGAAAACAAAATTAGGAGGTCTGGGCATTCTGTGACACTACTGATAGATCTGAAAATACATACCTGCCAGCAGGTATAAAATGTGTCATTTGTTCTTGAAAGGCAAAAGCACTACATGTAAATTAACCAAATAGCAAGCGGGAATACCTGCTCCTAAAATAATTCTTGCACTGCTAATAAAGCAAAAGAATTTCTCTTCCTTTGAAGTCTGGTTTTGGCTTCACATTCAGATAAGATGATATACTACCATTTCGTGTACCAAATCCTACATGTGTCACATACGTGCCCGAAGCACAACACCTGAGTTTATCACAGATGTATTGTAAAGCAATTTCATTACTTCAGCAAGCTTAAAAAGAACAAAATAGTTTTGAATAACACAGATAAGAAATAACTCTCAGTATGGCTGGAATGCCCTGAGAAAGAATGATAGAAAGATGATGTGGAAAAAGTTTCACTGATGGTTCTTTAATCCCAAAAAGTAACACAGAAGGACTTCAGTCTGCTACTAGATTATGAAGCAGTTAATTCTTGTGTTGTACAGCTTGGTTCTGTGGAGCTGACCCTGAACAGGAGGAGTACACTGAACACGGAGGAGATGCCATGGCTATCTTGTATTGTGCCTGGTTTTCCCAGGTTGGAATGTACGTAGAGTCTTTCCCAAAGGAGATTTTATAAGGCTGTGAGTTCATGTTCCATCTTTCAAGAGGCAAAATCAGTTTAGGAGGCTACTGCCACTCATTTATTCTAGCACAGCAGGTCATAGGGTTTTGCCATGAGGTTACACACTAAAAAAATCTGTGGAAAGGATCGTATTTATCCAAAGTTGGTTTACTGATCCAGTTCATAATCCCACAAACAGCTTAACTGCCACAGATGAAGGAGATACATGTTGTGACATGTGGGACAGAAACAAAACGGCTGACAGATGTAGTAAGAGAGAAACAGTCTGCAGTATCATTGCCCATAGTAAATTGTATCTGCTTTATTTGTTTCTTCACTTTCTACTAATGTTTCTAGTGTAGAAACTTCATTTTCTGCTAAATATAAGTGGTTTACATAGTTGCATCAAAGGTCAGAAAAAATTCTCTGCAATGAATGGTCCTCTCCTGACAGTACACCCTGAAACAGACAATAAGTCCTGAAACAGACAAGAAGTCCTTCTCTACTGGAAGAAATATCTTGAGTTCAGGTAATGGTCAGAAAGGAATGGGACATACAGAAATAATAAAAAAACAAAACAAAACCAGAAGACTCCTGAAAAGAGAAGGGGACAGATCAGCCTTGACCTTGATGGAAAGAAAGATGTTCTCTCTAGAGACCAAGAAGACTCTGCATGGTCTTTGGAGTAACCCATGAAGCTACCAAAAATTGATGACTAGAGAACAACACCTTAGGGAGGGACTTGCAAACAAAGAGGTGTGGGAAGGTGAAAACTTTGGGTTTGCATCCTTTTATTCTAATCACCTGAAAAGGCTTAATCTTCTATATTTAAAGAAGTAATTGTTCCAGTTCTTGTCTTAATAAAAGCAAACACTAGAATTTCAAAACTCTTTTGATATTTTGAGTTACTTTTTACAAAGCAACAGTATAGATAGTTCAGCTCCAGAGATTTGGTCATTGCAGTACTCAGAAAAACAGAGCATGAAGCTTTGGAGAGAATCACTGTGATCCTGAAAACCCACAAAGACTCTGAGTCATAGGATTCCTCAGTAATATGAAGCATTGGTAACAACAGAGTACAAGCTGGTCAGCAACAGAAATCTCTAAGGAAAAATTGCAAATTAAAAGAAAATCAAAGATGGAAGCATAGATCATTCAGGTGTCAGTCATGGAGAAGCTGCCCAAAGGCACGGACAGCCTGCTCCCACCATCAGTATTAGAAAGGTGTTCCTGATTCTTTCTGTCATTTGTTCATCAGAGAAGGTACATTTTCACAACAGTCTTTCTGGTTTAGTGAAATGATATTTAAGAGCAAACCACAGTTTTAGTGGAAAATTCCCAGCATTAGTCACAAAGGATCCTCTGCATATTATGCCTCTAGGAGGCCAAATGCATATTGTAGCCTCTACAGTTAATAAAACTCTGCCCAATTTTGCTCTCTGAATTCCCAGACTCTTGAACATTTATACGTACAATATTTGCCTCTTCTATGCAAAAGCTCCCTCCAGCCTGAAAAAAGTATTGCAAATGTGTTGACTTTAACTCAATATGGAAATTTTCATTGAATCAAAGAGTTATCTGATGACAAACATGATATCTAATATCCATTTGAACTCAGATTAATCTTCAATATAGTCGAGTTAATGTGAATGAAATCACATTTGGACCAAATTATTAGCTCTATGTCTAGCAATGAATGGCAACAGTTAAGAGCTGATTAAAGGCTTCCAAAATGTTTGGATTTTCAAAGTTTACTGACTAAGCCACAATTTGACAATCATTTCTTGTCATCATAGTTTGAGTTTACACCTCCCATACCCTATGTTCTCACTTCTCTGCTAAACCGTTACCTGGCCCGGTAAAAGCTTTAGTGGGTGAGATGGACAAGGTGAACTGAATGGAGAAACCGATGGTGGTTGAAAATAACACTTCTGCACAAACACTTGCACGGACACAACCAAGTGTGTGGTTCATAGATGAGTGCAGGATGGCTGCTTTGTCAGGCCCTTCTGCCAAAGGTTCATAGCCTCAAGTACAGTTCAAGGCCATATTCATTTGTTTGGGTTTTTTGGTTGTCTGTTTTCTAGCAAAAAAAAGGAAGAGTAAATTTTACAGCCAGCTTAATTTCCCGCCAGGGAAGTCAATAAAGTTAAAGCCAATATTATAGATAGCTAGCGGAAAGAGAAAGCTGTATGTTGTTCACAGATGAAACAAGTCAAAGTAATCCACGTTGGAGTAAATGGTGATCTTACTTTT
Source organism: Chionis minor (assembly GCA_013398295.1). Taxonomy (NCBI): domain Eukaryota; kingdom Metazoa; phylum Chordata; class Aves; order Charadriiformes; family Chionidae; genus Chionis; species Chionis minor. Next base: position 119,829 of record VZSF01008378.1, read on the forward strand.
TTTTTTTCCCATTAGTTTGTTTTTTACTTCTTTATCTAATCCTTTATTTGCTCTGATTTAAAACTTTTTTCAGTGCTTTCTATCTTTTCTCTTTTTCTCTCCGCATATTTTTTCCCCTCTCTTTTCTGCTCTCATTTCCTCCTCTTTCAATCCAACTTGGAACAAATACAAAAACATGTAAGACTGAAGTAAGTTCAGGATATTTTGAAGTCAGAAATAACTAATTCCTGCTTTGTTTGTGTTCTCTATTGTCTATATGATTAGTTATTTGAAATGAATAATGTTTCTTTCCAAGAACACAACTTGTTAAAAAAGAAGTTTTCTATAATCATATTTCTCACTGTGAGAGAGTGATAATTCAAAAATCATTAAATTTGATCTGGCTCCCTGCCTGTAAATAGCAGGAACAGATTTTGATCCATTGTTCTGCCTTTATAGGAAGAAAAGAAAATAAATAGTTATTACATTGCAATGTGTAATAAAAATTGTCTAAAACTATATGCATGATGCATATTTCAGGATTCTGTTTTGTAGCTTGATACTATTCAACTTTTCGTGGCAGTACATGGCATAGATATGTACAGAATTCACCTTAGAAAAATAGCCTTTATTTATCTAAGTGATCTTGCCATAGTTTACAGTATAAGATTTTTCATGAAGGGTGAAGAAGAATCTGTGCCTCAAAATTGAAATGATCTTTCAGCCAGATAAATATACAGTGGATGCAATACCTGACACAATACAACACACTTTTCAAAATTGTTTGTAAAACTGGAAATTGAATCTGAACCTGTCACATAAACTTTGTGGGGGAGCATGGGGTGGGTGGGTGGTGGAATTTAGTAGCTGAATTGCATTTAACTAAAACAAACAACCAAAAAGTTACAACAGCAAACCAAAGCCAGATGCACACATCTTATATAAGTACTACACTGGAAATTTCATTACAACTATTCAGTCATTGAGTGTTCATGCATTTTCATATAGAATTCATTAGCTTCACAGTTTCACAATTACTACGTTACTGTGATTATTGATTAGCTAGGAAAATAGATATCAAAACAAAACCAACACATGCACAAACCTCAAAGGTGGACTAGAAAACTCAGCTGTTTGTTAACAGACTTATGCTCTTAGATACTGACTAAGAGTTAGCTTCTCAACAAAGCTTAGTGATGAACATGCAGTCGGTTTGGATCCATGAGCAACTGGCTACTAAGCCCTTTAGAGAAATCCAGTCTATTACTGAATATTTAAGCATGAGTGAGTGTCTTCTGAAATGTTGTTATTTGTGCTTGTTGAAAAGTTAATCTTTAGTACCACAGATGTCTTTTAGCCTTCAAAATGATCACCAGCTAGATATGCAGCCCTATAATTTTGTAAGCCTGAAGTTTGTGAACCTAAGAGATGTGGTGGCATAGAATGACACACTTTAGTTCTCCTAGATTATGTAGACTTCAGCAGGTGATTGACAAACAAATTTACAATCAATGAGATAAATTTCAATAGCAGATATGGAATTCCTTGGTTGCACTTGCATCATTTTGGAAGCTCTCCTTCAATGAAAGTCAGGCCAGGCATCCTTTCTCGTGTGGAGTCTTGTTATCAGGTCCTTCTTCAGCGAGGGAGGGAAGGATTTGCTCAGTTTGCCTCAACTTTGTCAGATAAGAGTGCAAAATGAAAAGGAGAATAGACATGGGCAGCGACAACAGATAGTGTCTGCAGGAGAAGCTTGAATTAAAACCTACTTTAATTTCATAGTTTGGAGAGAGCAGTGGAAACTGTAGGCAAAGAACAAATTTTATGACAATTTTATCAAAACACTTTAAATGATTCAAGGATTTTTGGGTAAATTCATATAGTCTGCAAAGCCTAGATCAGAACACTAACCACAAGATCTACTTTGCCTCCTTGTTCATATCATTCAAATCCTAAAACCAGACCTGAAATTTTTTAGAGCAATAAAAAGATAAAAGACACTGAGACTATTTAATTTAGAAATGACATGATTTATCAGGATGAAAGGAGGTGGGGACAGAAAAAATAATAAAAGTTTGAACTAAAAAAACGGTCTCATAAAGGCAGCTTTTCATTGGAGAATACATGAGTATTGACACATTCCGGTAAAAGCTTTTAGGAAATTTTTACGTAGCACAATCTGTGAAACATATTGACAAAAAGTTACCAGTGTGGTAGAGAATGCAATAGTTAGAAAGGTATTAAAAAATATATAAAAACTTGAACTTGATAACTAAAGAGATTTTTGTAGTAACTCTTTTAAGGGTGGTGATACAAGTTTTCTTTCTTCATAATTTAATAAGTGGCTGATAAGAGATAGGAAAGAGCTTTCTTCTAAGTGACCATGAAATACCTTGAATTTTTCTCAAAAGTCAAAAAAGGCAAAACCAACAGAAAGCCCTGTTTGCTGCTCTGGCCCTGTAATGAGAATTTCTGATATTATTACCTATAGCAAACTGAGTTTTGTCTCTACTTTGAGATTTGAAAGTAGTACCCTTGTTCCACATTCAAAACCCATTAGTCATACTTCACAAAATATTCTCTGGATCAAATTAAAATGGAAGCTAAAAAGAAATTAATATTTTTTGCCTGCGCAGACAATTTCTCACTGTTCAAAGATCAAACATGGAAAAGAGGAGATTGTCTGATCAGCAGGTATCATTTGCTACAGAAATCCGGTTGAAACTTTTTATTTCTTATAGCAGTCAATTTAAACTTTTCTCCCTTGCGGTGACTTTCCTCATAACAGCATGATACAAGAGCATAACAGCCCAATTCTCTCTCTGTTTCCCATGAAACAAGGTCAATACATCTGTATTACCCAACATACACCTTTCCTCTTTTCCCTTTTTTCCTCCTTCATTTTTCTTCTCCTTATTGCAGGAGATGCAAGAAGGTAACATTCTGGTAGTCATATATCAAACTGATGCCTCAATTTCTGCAGCATGTTTGCACAATATTTATGATCTTTGTGGAGTTTAATCCAAAGTGTTACATTCTAAGGGAAGTGTGCTTTGAACCATGAAAGAAAGGTCTGAATACTCGGAATAGCCAGGCTATTTGACTGGCCTCTTGAAATGGGCGTTCTACACCAGTTGAAAAGTAAATGTGATCCATAGCCACTACTGAGAAGAAAAACCAGAGGAAGATATTAGTTTCAGTAAGTTTAGACACTTAAAAGTTAGGTAAGTGTATGGTGATTTTGAACAACAGGGAAGATTGGTACAGCCCTCACGCTGCTATAAATGATAGCATTCCTGGTGGTTTCAGAGTGTTTGCTAGAGCAGATACATTCTCACTGAAATAGCACAAATGAATGTGTGCCTTTGTTGGTGTCTCTTTCCAGAGAACGGTCATCAGCTCTGTTGCCTGACACGATTGATACATTTTGAAAGAAACCAATCAATTTATTAACACGGCATTTGGTGACTAGGAAATAGGCATGAAGAGACTTCCAATTTCCTAGATATAGGTTACAAAGACAAATTAGTATGAGTTAATTTGAACAATTTTGAAAAACTTGATGTTATCACATGAAAGCTGTAGGAATCAAAAAATGACCATCTGTGTCAGACATCGATATTTCATGAAAGCTTTGCTGAGAAGCATTTTTGCTACTTTGTTATAAATTTTCCAATGTTATTAATTAAAAAAAAAGAAAATCTTATATAATTAGGTACCACTACACAGTACCTATGAAATTTAATCTCACATTAGTTGTACGGCAAATGGAAGCATAATGAAACCCAAATTAGACCAAATGACAGAATTTAAACCAAACCAAAACAAACCCACTACCCCAACAAAACAACCCCCAACAGAAACATTAACTGCTGAAAAAAACTAGCAGTACAGTGAGAGAGGGCATGAAATTAGCAAAAACTCTTCAAGGTTATGTAAAAAGAAGACAAATATACAGTTCTTACTGGCTTTGATTTCAGTCCCTTTGTCCCTTTGAAATTTCCAGCCACAATAAATGAATAACAAACAGTCCTTTTGAAATCCAAAAGATCTAGCAATTGCTAGTGCAGTCAGGTTATATTTGTGTGAAAGATACTTTTGAGAACTGCAGAACCTCTGCTGAAGTATTAGCATTGTGTTATCTATTTTCATTCCTGATCTTGTGAACTATCTGAAATCTATTATACAAATATTGAATATTCCTTTTAAATAACGTTTACAGAGACCAGAGATGAAAACCCCACAAAATCTCAATGGCAGAGATTTATGTTGTTCATTATCATATGTTGTTCTCTGTTTATAAAGAAAAACATTAAACAAAAGGCAAGGAAAACATATGAAGTTTCTTTTGTTGAAAAAGTTATCTTAATAATATGAAAATTCAAAAATTAAAACAATAGTTTACTAAGGAGATTCAATTCTTTACACCTGGTCCTTCAAGTTATAGAACAATTTGATTAAATAGGAATGAATATATATTTTACAAACCCTAAATCTATGTAGACTGTTTAAAAAAAAAAGGAAAATTACATACTGAAGTGCTTCAACTTTCCTTTTTCAGTATTAGTACTATTAGATGTACCTGTAGAAATACCAGAATTTTAATGATGTAGTCATTAGCTGAGTTACTTCACTAATGTATTCCATTATTACCACCTCATCCCAAAATAATGTTGAGAACAAACATATCTGTAAAATAAGCGAACAAGCTAACTACAATATTCTCCATCTCAAAAGTGCAGATGAGCAATCCAACAAACCAAAAATGTTAAAAGAAGCCAGGCAAACAAGGAGATTTCATTTGTCATGCATGAAGGAATATTTCAATTAGTTTAGTGTGGATTTTTGTCAATTGTATAAAACTGTAAGTGTTTCCCAAGAACATTTGTTTTCCTAGTGAAGTGCCTTACTTCTCATATGTTTTAGAATCAGAGTGTTTTGGAAATTGTCAGATGGAGCAGAGACTACAAATTCATCAAAAAGCATTTGCAGGAGACAGTTCAATTTTGACAAAATTGTGACAGAAAGGAGGCAGGTTTTCAAAAGTCATCTGCAATGCTCACTCACCCACCTGTGTTTTATGAAGGTTGTTGGTGAACTTCCAGGCTCCCAACTTTTCATCAGTCCACCTGGCAGGCTGTTGAGGAGCTATGAGTTCCTGGCTCCCAGGTTACTCTGCCTAGCCAAGGTTTCAAGGATCCTGGCTTGCTTCCAGCTTGCCCGGTGGAGGGTTGAGAAGCCCCTCAAACTTGCATTTCCAGCTCCAAGTGCCCAGCTGCTCAGCAGACCAAGCTTTCATGGACTATGATCTGGGTCTACCTTTCCAGGTATAGACCCAGATACTTTTTAACTTCTAGGATCCATAGAATTGCACCCAGAGAAGTTTTGTTACCGTTGAAACATTTTGCCTTCCAATTCAAACTAAAAAATTCTGACATTTATTATTAACACAAAATTAAGATCTGTGAAATAGAATTACTTTTCTATCCTCAGCTCTTCTCAAATAATGATGAAAAATAGACTTTTTAAGATTTTGCTTTCCAAAATACAGTTGCTTTCCAGATATATCAGCAGAAAAGATGTTAGAATAGGGGTCTAGAGAATAAAGTAATTTTCTGAGTTTGCAGGCTGCCGCTACTGCTTGTCATTAGACACTCCATTTCACGTACAGCTATGACAATAGTGTAAAAAAGTTCTAAAACATTGGTTAGGTAAATCTGAAATAGCTCTACCATTCCCTATTAGGTCTGAAATTAATTTTTAAGGGAACACTAAATAAAAAATTCTTAATTTTTGTTTTTAAGGGGAAAGTCTTATACAGAACCTATGTGCACTATAGTCAATGGGAGCTTTTAATGAGAGCAGCAGCATGCTTATAACGTGAATGCTGCTTTGTACAAGAAAATAAGTTCTTTATGTTTCACTATTATAAAATATTACACTAAAAGAACTAAAATGCCACGTGGTCATAAAGTCAGAAGTTCTTGATAACTGAGAATACTAAGGAGTAAAAGGCTGCAGAAAACTTTAGGAAGAAAGACAGTGAGGAAGAGTGAATAGGGAGCATGATAAAATGAATCAAATTTAAAATGCATAAAATATAAAAAAATTCACAAAAGACAATATTTACAAAATAAATATTTGAACTAGGTTCTATCTTAATCTGACACAAAAGGATAAAAACTATACTCTTACATAACCTTTAGTTGTTGTAATTAGATTTGTTTTTTAACTTTGTCACTTTAGAAGGTGTCAGATCAATAGTTTCGCATAAAGAAGTGTAACAAAGAGTCATCCGAAGGCATAATCAGGAACAAAAGAAATGAAGGATTTCAGACAACTGGTACTACCGAGACGACATCTATGTGTTTCGGTTGAGGGTTTGTGCAGTGTGAAAATAGGTTTGTGGGTATATTGGATCAGTCAGGATTGGAAAAATGCCATGCAATTAACAATTCAAGACAGGAGGAGAAAAGAAGTAAAAAAATTAATCAAGAAATCACTAGGTCATAAAATAATCAGTCAAATATGGCCAGAATAATTAACATCCCATCGATATGGCATGAAACTGCATTTTTAGACTCTTAGACTGTTAAAGAGTTTCAAAATTTTGATTAATTACATGGTCTCTCTGTGTGGTAACTGTATATTGGACACTGAGACATATTTGCCTTGTATATTTAAAAATTGTATTTCCAACTTTTCACCTGTATGATACGTGACATTAAAAAAAAAAAATATCCAAGAATATTTCTCTGTTTTCTGACTTTACTGATTTTTCTCCAGGAACATTTTCTTGTGTTTACAGGAAAATTTAAAATATTCACCTGTTAAACGGACTAATTTTTGAATGAATGAATGAATGAATGATAGAATGGTTCAGGTTGGAAGGGATCTTAAAGATCATTTAGTTCCAACACCCCCTGCCATGAGCAGGGACACCTTCCACTAGACCAGGTTGCTCAAAATCCCATCCAGCCTGGTCTTGAACACTTACAGAGATGGGGCATCCACAGTTTCTCTAGACAATCTCTTCCAGCGCCTCACCACCCTCAGAGTGAAAAATTTCTTCTTAATATCTTTTCTAAATCTACCATCTTCCAGTCTGAAGTCATTACCCCTTAGCAGTTAGGTAAATTAAAGAAGATTAATTGTATTGTATTATTAATACAATAAATTCTTTCATCTTGGCAAATTATAAACATCAATGAAGAAAAGGTTTGGAAATATTTATTTGGTTGTTTATTGACCTTATGAGTAGGTAGACTACTTAGACTCATGCACCTGTATGTTCCTCAGCTGGTCTCAAATCTGGTCTCCTCCTACAGTAGGTGTTACCTCATTCTCCCAGTCCCTGCCTTTGCCTTCATCAAGTTGGGTGGTGTGGTTAGAGCCCTTACTGGTGAAGAGTGAGGCAAAAAAGCCATTGAGTACCTCAGCCTTCTTCATGTCCCAGGTGACCAGGTGTCCCGTTTCCTTCATGAGTGGGCCCACATCTTCCCTAGTCTTCTTTTTGTCACTGATATACCTATAGAAGCTTTTCTTGTTGTCCTTGACATCCCTGGCGGATTTAACTCTATTTGGTCTTCCGATTTCCTAACTTGATCCCTGGCTGCCCAGACAACTTCTCTGTATTCCTCCCAGGCTACCTGGATTTGCTTCCACTCTCTGTAGGCTTCCTTTTTCTGTTTGAAATTGTCCATTGTTTATCCACGTCTCCTGGCATTTTTGCCTAACTTCCTCTTTGTTGGAATACACTGCTTCTGAACTTGGAGGAGGTGGTCCTTGAATATTAACCAGCTTTCCTGGGCCCCTCTTCCCTCCAGGGCTTTATCCCAAGGTACTGCACCAAGCAGATCCCTGAAGAGGTCAAAGTCTGCTCTCCTGAAGTCCAGGGTAGCAAGCTTACTGTGTGACCTGCCTGCTTCCTGAAGGATCTGAAACTCCATCAGCCCTTGAGCTTGACATTCCCGACCAACCCCTCTTTGTTGGTGAGAACCAGGTTCAGCATGACACCTTTCCGTGTTGGTTCCTCCATCTCTTGGAGAAGGAAGTTATCGTCGACACATCTGTGAACCTCCTGGATTGCTTATGCCTTGCTGTGTTCTCCTTCCAACAGATGTCGGGGTGGGTTGTTGCCCCCCATGAGGATCATGGCTTGTTAGTGTAAGGCTACTCCTATCTGGCTATAGAAGGCCTCATCCACTCGGGTCTTCCTGGTCAGCTGGCCTGTAGCAGACCCCCACTGTAACATCACCTGTCCCTATCCTCCCTTTAATCGTGACCCATAAGCTCTTTCTCAGCTCCTCATCGATCCCCAGATAGAGCTCCTTGCACCTCACCTGGTCATTGGATGAAGCTATGGACTGATTAAATCATAGATTTCCATCTCTGAATCCAGAAGTTTCATTGTTTTGTCTGTTGAGCAAAACAGGGAAGATGAAGGTAATATACTTTGCAGTTTAGGTCACATTTTCTTCCTATTTTATTTTGTGGAGCCCTACCACAATTGTTCTCTCTGTTGGGAGAACCCTGTTGGGATCCTCCCAGTTTTACCTGTCTGTCAAGGGTTAAAGGAATATTATTTCTCCCCAAGTGCTGGACTTTGCATTTCCCTTTGTTGAACTTCATGAGGTTCCCGTCAGTTCATTTCTCCGGCCTTCTGAGATCCCTCTACGTGACAGCACAACCCTCTGGTGTACAAACCACTCCTCCCAGCCTTGCATCATCAGCAAATTTACTGAGTGTACACTGTGCCCCATTATCTGGACTGTTAATGAAGGTGTCAAACAGGATTGGATCTCCTATTGAACCCTAAGGTATACTACTAGTTACTGCCCTCCAACTTGACTTAGCATGACTGATCACCATCCATTCCCAGCCCTTTGACCAGCTTTTAATCCAGCTCACTGCCTGTTCATCCAGCCCATATTTAAACAGCTTCTCTATAAGGATCTTATGGGAGACACCTTGAAGAACTTTCTGGGGAATCACTTTTCCCAATTCAGAGCTCCACTTCACTATGGACAGGTACTGGGGTCACTTATTTGCCACCAATCAAAACCACATTTTCTCACAGCTGTGCCTTTATTAATAATGCCTCAGTGGATGTGCTAGACATCACAGAACATCAAAGGCTTCAAACTGCTTGTTGTCATAGCTATGTAATTCAGTACAAGTGCTCCCAGAAGCATCTCTCCTGATCTTTTCCATTATCTGAATAATAACTTGTGACTTTGTCACAACTCTTAGGGACTTTGAAATATCTAGATTGTATTTAAGGTTTTAAAGAAACTAGCTTTTCTAATCAACAGCATATTTTTGCTATGTAAATTGGTTTTGCAGTACCAATCTTTGTCTTAATGACAAAAGAAAAAAAAAAAAGAAAAAACTCAATGTGTGTTTAGTATTTTCATTAGGAACTTGGCTTTTTTTTTTCTTCCTTCTCCCTCCCCCCACTTAATTTAATACCCACATTCTTTGGTGTCTTCAGAGGAGTATCAATTATGTGGTGCTGACACAAAAAGTTCTTTATCCCAAATTTGTTTCAAGACTATTTTCAATTAAAGAACCCACACTCTGGGAAAGCTACATCTGTGTGTTTAAGTAAAAATAATTTGTGCCTCAAAGCTATACAACAGAAGAATAAGAAAAAAAGCCTATGATCGTTTCCAAGTGCAATCACTGAAAAAAGTGAAAAGGAAAGAACAGGCCTATATGAGTGCAGGTTTTTCTTCTTGTACCTCATTCTACCATAGTATCATCTAGTTTTTTGAACAGTACTTCCAATCGGCTCTCATTTTTTTCCTTAGCCTGCTGCGTTCTTCTGCTTTTTAAAAAATCTTGATTGGGATCTTCTAATAGTCTTTTTCTCAATTGTCTCAGAGGTCTGTAGTCTCCTTTACAATGTGATCTCAAATTAGGAATTACAATGCAATCTCAAATAAACCTGAAACAATATATAGACCTAGCAGATTCCGATCTGTTAGAAAGTTCCCAAAATTTTCTTCATTTTTTTCTGGTCTTGTATGATTTTTCTTCCTGACAGTTTATTTTGCTTTTTGAATGCATTATACTTTGAAGCTTTAGGAATGCCTCCTAGCTAGGCTACCATTCTTCACTTAACACTAGTCCATTAAATATACCTCATTCCTCTGAATAAGCAATATTAAAATGCAAGCAGAGTAACAATAAAACTCAAAATCCAACTGTGTCTTGCTTGTCTTGTGTTGCAGTAGCACCATTTGCAAAACAGTGTGACAGACCTCTTGCCTGGACCACCTCTAGGGCCTGCTGCCTTCCCTGAGAATAAGAATGATCCTGAAATCTTTACAGCTTGTGTTCTCATTCACTTTTTCCCCACTTTTTTATCTGTTTCCACCTCTCACTTCTATCAATAAGCTGTAGTTAAGAAGAATGCTTTGATCTCAGAAACCTTCAATGAATTAAGGTGTTAACTTATGTATAACTGAGAAAGAAGACTCTGGGGGAGTGGCTTTCTGGCTTTCTTCTCCTTCAAACTCTTAAAACCAAGTGACCCTAAAAACTGCTATTTGTTTGAATCAGAATATTATCGAGTCGTACGGAGCCAGATCCCCTTAGAAGTTTTCAATGGTTAATACTTCAGAGTTTAAGAACTCAACATACTATCGCACAAAGTATATCATTCAACTAATCTGTTAGTCTTGCATTGTCTTTGCTTGTTTTGTTGAGCAAGCTAGTTTGCAACAGAATGAAAGAATTAAATGGCTGATTAGGAAAAGCAATCCTTTTACATTTTCCTCATGTAATGTACAGAGCTCTTTTACTCCCACCCCTCTTCCAATGCCCCTGCAAAAAGGAAGAGAGTTGGAACTCAGTACTCTTTCATTTCTACTCTAGGTATGATGAGAGGGGAACTGAAGTCTACTAAAATGCTTCAAAAATATCATGGGTGCCATGGCGACTAGTTTATCTCCACAAAGGAAAGCAGCATGCTGGGGTAAGGAATGGATTTGGAAGACAAAACAAATTAGAAGGTACTCAAAATTCATTTCAGATGATCCTACGTCAACTTTTCCACAGCAAAAATCAAAACCGTCACAGCTTGCTTGAAAGGAGGGGAAGACTCAGCTAAGCCATGGAAAAAAGTAAGGACCATAAATCCCTGCCAGTCCAGAGGACTCACTTGCTCAGTCTCACGTATGGGGAAACCTTCAGCTGGCCACAGTTATCAACAGCTAGGGAAATAGGGGTTTCAAGAGACTGACACTAATCAGTGATTGCAGCCTTCCTGGGTAAAGACAGGAAACCATGAATTAATCACAAGGTGTAACTCCTGCTATAGCAATTAGGTAATGGAAAATTTTTATTCAACATCCATTATTTTCTGTTCCCATATATCAAAAACACTACTTAGCACACATGATTATAATTTTGCTCTGTGCATTTCTTCTCGCTTCTGAGCTTAACTCTTTCCTGAATGAAAAACCAGATTTCTGTTGAAAAAAAAAAAATTTTCATTATTATATTGTTGAACATTTTGACAAGGGTGAGTATCAAGTCTCTTCAGAACACCTTAATATTATTCTTTTTCTTAGTAAGCAAAGATTCAATACAGAAAGAAATGATAAGTATGATTTGGAAAACAATGAATCACTTCTAAATTAAAAAGTATTAGGAAGCGAATTTACTAGTGTTTTTTCCTGCACTGTTTCTTTGAAATAGAAGGCTGACATATTTAAAATTGCTTGCTTTAGCACATACATGTACTGACTTAGGTCTTTGTCTCTACTGTCTTTTTAGTCTCATACTCTGGCTAAAACATGTAAAATTTGTCAACTGGATTTTTCAGAGCTTAAATAAAAATGTGATGGCTTAGTTCTTTTTAGAAACCATGTGAACAAATAAGCCATCTGGGAATATTCAGATTTAGAAGTATTAACCCCTGAAGACCATATATTGTTAAGATTGCTTGGCTGGTATCAATATAATTAATTAGTGACCATTTATGCCGGAACCAGCAAGCTATTTTAATTAAACTGGAAAATTCAAATCCTGCCTATGTTTGGTCATCTACATATAGGCATCCAGGGCCATTTGAGGTATGCAAAGGTGTCCTGGCTGGCTTCTAGCTGTTTCTCTGGAAGGAGATGGTCATATATCCAGTAATCCAAAACAAGATATGAAGCTTTAACAGCTGTAGACACACACAAGCAAGGTCTGCAAGGAGAAACTGTACCGACAGCACACTGGATACCACAAAAAGAAATGACAAATACTCAAGTGGGAGACTCTCTTAAGGGGCACCGAGGTGCCCATCTGCTAGCCTGACAGGGAGCCACGAGAGGTACACTGCCTTCTGGGATCTACGGTCCAAGGTGTTGCCAAGAAGGTGCCACAACTTGTCAGTAGCACAGACTACTATCCATTGCTACCCCTTCATGTGGGCATGAATGACACTGCAAGCTTGAATCTGAGCAGAATCAAGGAAGATTACAAAGCCCTGGGGGTGCAAGCAAAAAGTATTGGTGCCCAAGTTATCTTTTCTTCCATTTTACCAGTTAGAGGAAAGGGTGTAGCCAGAAACAGACATGTAATGCAAATCAACTTCTGGCTTTGTAACTGGTACCATCGTGACGGTTTTGGCTTTTATGACAATGGGATATTCTTCCATGACTATAACTTGTTAGGGAGGGATGGGATCCACTGTTCTAGAAAAGGCAAGGGAATCTTTGGCAGCAAGCTGGACAACTTGGTGACATAGGCTTTAAACTGAAGGACTCAGGGGGTGGGGTCCAAAGTGGCAAAGCTCACAGCACTGCAACCAACTGGGGAATAAGCCAGGCTAGGCAGAGCAGTGACAAATGTTCCTTAGCTGACTCCCAGTATGAGAACCAGAAGAGCAACCACCTCAAGTGTATGTATACCAATGCACACAGCCTGGGGAACAAATAGGAGTAACTGGATCTCCGCGCCCAGTGAGAGTTATGATGCCATACGAGTAACTGAAACATGATGTGACAACTCACTTCATTGGATGATTGCAAGGGATTACTGTAGGCTGTTTGGTAAAGACAGGCAGGGAAGAAGAAAAGGAGTCACAGTCTACATTAGGGAGAACCTTGAACGTATACAAGTCAACTATGGCAATTGTGGAAGCCTTATCAAATGTCTTTGGGTCTAGATCAGAGGGGTTGTCTCCAAGAGGGATCTTACTGTAGGCATCTGCTACTGACCTCTAAACCAAGAAAAAAAGGCCAATGAAACCATATTTGGGTCACTTAAGCAAGCTTTGGGTCAATAGAACCTGGTTCTTATAGGTGACTTTTGTTGGAAAAATAATACAGCAACCCACGTGTCATCCATCAAGTTCCTGGAATGTGTAGAGGTCTGCTTCCTCATACAAATGTTAGATGTGCCAACCAGGAATGAGGCACTGCTGGACTTGTTACTCACAAACCAAGAAAATCTGCTTTGTAATGACTTGATTAGTGATAACCTTGGCTTTAATGATCACAATATTGTGGAGTTTGAGATCTTGCTGAGCACGCTGAGGTTAGTACTAAGACAAAGTTTTTAAATTTTAGAAGTACAAACTTCAGCTCACTCAGCTCAGTTGGGGGGCATTTTGTGAAATGCTTCCATGGAGGATAAAGGAGTTAGAGAGTGCTGGGAGTTTTTCAATAATGCTCTCCTGGAAGCACAAAAGCAGTTCATCCCCTGTAAAGGTAAGGGGAGTAGGTGGAGCAAGAGACCCCCTTGACTTAACTGTGAACGTCTGAGTCTGCTCAAAAACAAAAGAGAACACCAGAGATGGAAAAGCAAAAAAATGCCTGTTGAGAACTACAAGGGCATTGCCAGGCTGTGCAGAGATGCAGTTTAAAAACTGCAGTTAAAAGTGTCAAAAAATACAAGAAAGGGTTCTTCAGGTATGTGAAGAACCAGAAGGAAAATATTCACCCTTTGTTAAACAGGAGAAGTGAATTAGTCACCAAAAACACTGAAAAGGCAGAGGTTCTCAACACTTTCTTCACTTCTGTCTTTACCAGCACTGTTGGGCCCCAGACCTTGGGAACAAAATTTAGGCTGATGCAAACACAGACCCACTGCCAGTGACCAAAGGGTTGATATGTGAACTATTACAGCAGCTTGATCCCCACAAATCAATGGTCGCTGACATTATCCACCTGAGGATGTTAAGAGAGCTTGCTGATGTCATTGCAAGGCTGCTTTTCAGAGTCTTTGAGAAGTCATGGAGATTGGGCAACATCCCAGAAGACTGGAAGAAGGCTATGTCACCCTCATCTACAAAAAGGCTTAAAGGAGCATCCAGGAAATTAAAGGCCCATCAGTTTTGGTTCAGTCCCTGGGAAAGCTATGGAACAAATCCTCCTGGGGGTTATCACAAGTCAAATGAAGCATGTGTCGGGGAAAAGCCAGCATGGATTCACCAAGGGCAAATCGTGTTTGACAAGCCTGATCACTTTCTATGACAAAGTAACCTGCTTTGTTGATGTGAGCAGTGGACATTGTCTACCTTGATTTCTCCAAGGCTTTTTGATACAGTTTCCCACAGCCACATCCTAGAGAAACTGATGCTTTATGGTCTAGACAAGTGGTCTGTGCAGTTGATGGGAACTGGCTAACAGGCTGCACCCAGAGGGTGGTGGTACATAGCTCCTTTTCAAACTGGCGACTGGTCACAAGTGTGGTCCCCTAGGGATCGNACCCCTTCATGTGGGCATGAATGACACTGCAAGCTTGAATCTGAGCAGAATCAAGGAAGATTACAAAGCCCTGGGGGTGCAAGCAAAAAGTATTGGTGCCCAAGTTATCTTTTCTTCCATTTTACCAGTTAGAGGAAAGGGTGTAGCCAGAAACAGACATGTAATGCAAATCAACTTCTGGCTTTGTAACTGGTACCATCGTGACGGTTTTGGCTTTTATGACAATGGGATATTCTTCCATGACTATAACTTGTTAGGGAGGGATGGGATCCACTGTTCTAGAAAAGGCAAGGGAATCTTTGGCAGCAAGCTGGACAACTTGGTGACATAGGCTTTAAACTGAAGGACTCAGGGGGTGGGGTCCAAAGTGGCAAAGCTCACAGCACTGCAACCAACTGGGGAATAAGCCAGGCTAGGCAGAGCAGTGACAAATGTTCCTTAGCTGACTCCCAGTATGAGAACCAGAAGAGCAACCACCTCAAGTGTATGTATACCAATGCACACAGCCTGGGGAACAAATAGGAGTAACTGGATCTCCGCGCCCAGTGAGAGTTATGATGCCATACGAGTAACTGAAACATGATGTGACAACTCACTTCATTGGATGATTGCAAGGGATTACTGTAGGCTGTTTGGTAAAGACAGGCAGGGAAGAAGAAAAGGAGTCACAGTCTACATTAGGGAGAACCTTGAACGTATACAAGTCAACTATGGCAATTGTGGAAGCCTTATCAAATGTCTTTGGGTCTAGATCAGAGGGGTTGTCTCCAAGAGGGATCTTACTGTAGGCATCTGCTACTGACCTCTAAACCAAGAAAAAAAGGCCAATGAAACCATATTTGGGTCACTTAAGCAAGCTTTGGGTCAATAGAACCTGGTTCTTATAGGTGACTTTTGTTGGAAAAATAATACAGCAACCCACGTGTCATCCATCAAGTTCCTGGAATGTGTAGAGGTCTGCTTCCTCATACAAATGTTAGATGTGCCAACCAGGAATGAGGCACTGCTGGACTTGTTACTCACAAACCAAGAAAATCTGCTTTGTAATGACTTGATTAGTGATAACCTTGGCTTTAATGATCACAATATTGTGGAGTTTGAGATCTTGCTGAGCACGCTGAGGTTAGTACTAAGACAAAGTTTTTAAATTTTAGAAGTACAAACTTCAGCTCACTCAGCTCAGTTGGGGGGCATTTTGTGAAATGCTTCCATGGAGGATAAAGGAGTTAGAGAGTGCTGGGAGTTTTTCAATAATGCTCTCCTGGAAGCACAAAAGCAGTTCATCCCCTGTAAAGGTAAGGGGAGTAGGTGGAGCAAGAGACCCCCTTGACTTAACTGTGAACGTCTGAGTCTGCTCAAAAACAAAAGAGAACACCAGAGATGGAAAAGCAAAAAAATGCCTGTTGAGAACTACAAGGGCATTGCCAGGCTGTGCAGAGATGCAGTTTAAAAACTGCAGTTAAAAGTGTCAAAAAATACAAGAAAGGGTTCTTCAGGTACATGAAGAACCAGAAGGAAAATATTCACCCTTTGTTAAACAGGAGAAGTGAATTAGTCACCAAAAACACTGAAAAGGCAGAGGTTCTCAACACTTTCTTCACTTCTGTCTTTACCAGCACTGTTGGGCCCCAGACCTTGGGAACAAAATTTAGGCTGATGCAAACACAGACCCACTGCCAGTGACCAAAGGGTTGATATGTGAACTATTACAGCAGCTTGATCCCCACAAATCAATGGTCGCTGACATTATCCACCTGAGGATGTTAAGAGAGCTTGCTGATGTCATTGCAAGGCTGCTTTTCAGAGTCTTTGAGAAGTCATGGAGATTGGGCAACATCCCAGAAGACTGGAAGAAGGCTATGTCACCCTCATCTACAAAAAGGCTTAAAGGAGCATCCAGGAAATTAAAGGCCCATCAGTTTTGGTTCAGTCCCTGGGAAAGCTATGGAACAAATCCTCCTGGGGGTTATCACAAGTCAAATGAAGCATGTGTCGGGGAAAAGCCAGCATGGATTCACCAAGGGCAAATCGTGTTTGACAAGCCTGATCACTTTCTATGACAAAGTAACCTGCTTTGTTGATGTGAGCAGTGGACATTGTCTACCTTGATTTCTCCAAGGCTTTTTGATACAGTTTCCCACAGCCACATCCTAGAGAAACTGATGCTTTATGGTCTAGACAAGTGGTCTGTGCAGTTGATGGGAACTGGCTAACAGGCTGCACCCAGAGGGTGGTGGTACATAGCTCCTTTTCAAACTGGCGACTGGTCACAAGTGTGGTCCCCTAGGGATCGATATTGGGCCCAATGCTGTTTTATATCTTCATAAGTGATCTGGATGATGGTATCAAGTGTAGCCTGATGAAGTTTGCTGATGACACCAAACTGAGCAGGAAAGTGTACTTTGGAAGGGAGAGACAACCTGCAGGAAGACCTGGATAGGCTGGAAGTTTGGGTTAACAATAACTTTTTGAAGTTCAACAAGGAAAAGTGTAAGGTCTTGCACCTGGGAAAACATAATCCAGGAGTGCAGCACAGACCGGGATCTACCCAGCTGGGGAGCAGCTCTGTGGAAAAAGACCTGGGGGTCCTGGTAGACGACAAGTTTAATATGAGTGAATAGTGGGCTGCTGCGGCAAAGAAAGTTAAGAGGGTGCTGGGTTACATCAACAAAGGCATCATCAGCAGAGACAAATAAGTCATTATCCCACTCCACTCAGAACTTGTCAGACCATACCTGGAATACTGTGTTCAGTTTTGGTCCCTGCCATGCAAAAAAGACGTGGACAGGCTGGAGAGGGTCCAGAGGAGGGCCACGAAGATGATCAGAGGACTGGGAAGTCTGTCACATGAGGAGAGGCTGAGAGAACTGGGTTTGTTCAGCATTGAAAAAAGAAGGCTCAGGGAAGACGTTATCACCATGTTCCAGTACTTAAAGAGTGGCTACAAAGAAGATGCAGAGTCCTTTTTTACAAGGAGTTGCATCAAAAAGACAAGGGATAATGGGTCCAATTTACTCCTGGGGAGATTCTGATTAGACACAAGAGGAAGATTTTTCACAATGAGACAATCAGCCATTGGAACAATCTCCCCAGGGAAATGGTGGATTCCCCATCACTGGATGCTTTTCTGATTCAGCTGGACAGGGTGCTGGGCCATCTTGTCTAGACCGTGTTTAAGCCCGGAAAGGTTGGACCAGATGATCTTTGATGTCCCTTCCAACCTGGTATTCTACGATTCTATGGTGATTAATATTTATGTACTGTGCTATATTTGCCAGTACTATATAACTACCTTGGATACTGTATGGCATCTCAGACAGCACAAGATGATGACATTTAGACACCTGGACTTAGCTTAGGGGGCATAATCTAATGCAAGAATAAGACAATTACAGTTGGGTGTCCATCTGTAGATATCTACCCAAGATAGATTATAGCTAGTGGAGATGAAGTCAATAGCGTCCATGGAGTCTGTAATAGTATTGGATCAGGTTAATGTGGAAAAGTAGAACTTGATTCAGTTGCTCACAGAGATGTTTATTGTAATTTGAGTTGGCCTGAGGTATTCTGTCTGCCACCCACCTAGCATTCCAGAAGGTAACCAGTCTCCCACTGCTGGACCCTTGCAGATGTCTTGGATATCCTAGGGTGTCTCAAATGTCTTTAGAGGCTTACATTTAAGCAAAGTAATTAAGGCGCCATTGACTCATATGCTCCCTTTCCACTGAGTATAATAGAAGCTCAGATATTTAACTTATGCAAAACTTTTTCTTGAAGACACATAAAGCAGTACCTTAATCTCAAATATAACCACATTTGTGGTTTATTTGGGTGCATAACTGTATGCCTTTACTAATACTATTTTTCTCTACTCTGTCTCAGTTAACTGATGTGCAGAATGAACAGGGATGATGATGCTTTCCTCTGTTGCACTGGATTATAATAGTTAATAACTCGTAAATCTCCTGCTTCACAAAATTTATCAGAAGAAAAGGTGCTATACAAATGCAATTAAGGTTTTGTCTCTCAAAAAGTTTTTCATCACTGCATGCTATGATTTATGTTTGATGGATTTAAATCTAGTCAGCATTTTTCTTGCAGACAAATTTTTAGTTTGACAGTAAAGAAGGGTTTTTACTATGCAGTTTCTAATTGTTCAGTAGAAGGAAAGCAAATTGTGAAGAGAAAACATTGCTCCAATGAAATGATGCAATTTACATTGAAAGGGCAATTTACACTTATTGGAAATTGCTTTAAACCCCCCCCCCCCAATTAAATGAAAGTCAATTTTAGTCAAATATTTTAAATTCCTATTAAACTGAAATACTGCGTTAATGTGGCATCCACAAAAATCTAGTATAAGAAACAAAATTTTAAAAACCAGACTGAAATAACAAGGTAACTGAGCTCCATTTAGATAGCTTTTTTCTATCACCTTCTTTGGGAAGGTACTTTAACATGTCTTCCTTAAACTACGCATATGACAAAATAAAGAAACTAACCCCAACCTTCTTCACTTTAAAAGGAATAACTCTGTCACTGCAAGGCTTAACAAGATTTTTATTACTACGATCTTCATTCTTCACAACAGTAAAATTACAAAAAGTCAGGCAGAGCTGATAAGGTCAGCTTTGCAGATCCTAGCAAAGACAGCTTCATGTCGGTATTTGAACTGAAACTTTGAATTCTTTCCAAAATGCAGGGATATGAGTTTTTCTAGTCTACCAGCAGCACAGCAGCTGTTTTCCTCTTTATTCCTGAAGTCCATGAGTGTTTATTCCATGAACAGTGAGTGCATGGAAGGCTATAGAAGTATACCTCGAAATACTTCACTGAGAAGACCTCTCGATGCAGTGGAACCACTGCATGGCAAAAATCCTCAGAATATGGTGGGAGGCTGTTCTTCACCACACTAAGTGTTGTTCAATAAGGGCATATATGAAGGTTGTTTACATTGGAGCTTTGTATAGGACATTCAATATAACAGGTTTTGATGGTTTTCTTGCTCAGATAGGGCTTGAAATCAGTAAAAATAACCTGGATTATATCAATCAGTGTTCATTTAGCCTTTGGTATCATGACGATAGATTACTTTGTTTCAGCACTACACTACTAGATTATATGACTGGATGCCATGGATATGACAAAATATGTAGACCAGAATCAATCTACCTACTTTTACTCATCACAGCAACATTTTTTAGAAAGCATGTTTTCTTAAGATTAATCATCTATTATTCTGTTTAGCAGTTACTGGCTAGGGGACAGATGTTATCAAAATGTAGATGAGTTTGTATAAGGAAATTAGAATTCCCAATTCAGTACAATAGAGATTTTGAATTTGTTCAGAGATATTAATTACCTTCATAATATTAAATAATTTTTTTCATAGATAACAAAAATCTTAAAGGGAAAATTTGGCTAACATCTTCATAAAAAAACATAAAAAGCTACTGTTGCTTTTACTAGAATTTTGTAAATGGTAACTTTTGAAACATTTAAATTACAGAAAGGCAGAAGGGATGCAATGTGCCTAACTGAGAGTCAGACACGGTATGTCAGTTTTTGACATCTAAGATAGGCTCTTAGGTATGGATCTTGCTTATATTGAAGATGAGTGCAATGTGGATGTTTATAACTGGAGGGTCATCTAGCCTACCTGTATAGAAGTCATATGTAGAACAGTATTTATTTTACTTATTTTAAATGTAGATTGCTCTCTTTAGTGTCTTTATCAACCACCTAGATGAGGGGATAAAGTGTGTCTTCAGAAAGTTTGCAGACGACACCAAGTTGGGTAGGAGTGTTGGTCTGCTTGAAGGTAGGATGGTTCTACAGAGGGATCTGGACAGGCTGGATCCATGGGCCAAGGCCAATGGTATGAGCTTCAACAAAGACAGTTGCTGGGTCCTGCAATTGGGTCACAACAACCCCACACAGCTCTACCGACTTGCAGAAGAGTGGCTGGAAAGCTGCCCAGCAGAAAATGACGTGGTCGACAGCTGGCTGAATATAAGCCAGCAGTGTGTCCAGGTGGCCAAGAAAGTCAATAGCACCCTGGCCTTTATTAGAAATTATGTGGCCAGCAGGAGTAGGGGAGTGACTGTCCCCCTCTACTCAGCACTGGTGAGGCCATACCTTGAATACTGTGTTCATTTTTGAGCCCTCACTACAAGAAGGACATTGAGATTCTGGAGTGTGTCCAGGGAAGGGCAAGGAAACTGATGAAGGGCCTAGAGCACAAGTTTTACAAGGAGTTGCTGAGAGAACTGGGGTTGTTTAGCGTGGAGAAAGGGAGGCTGAGGGGAGACCTTCTTGCTCCCTACCACTACCTGAAAGGAGGTTGTAGCGAGGTGTCAGTCTCTTCTCCCAAGTAACAAGCAATAGAACAAGAGGAACCAGACTCAGCTTGTACCAGGTGAGGTTTAGCTTGGATATTAGGAAAAATTTCTTCTACACTGAAAGTGTTGTGAAACATTGGAACAGGCTGCCCAGGGAAGTGATTGAGTTGCCATCCCTGGAGGTATTTAAAAGAGGTGTAGATATAGTGCTGAGGGACATGGTCTAGTGGTGGACTTGGCAGTGCTACATTAATAGCTGGACTTGATGGTCTTAAAGATCCCTTTCAACCTACACAATTCTATGACTCTATGATTCTACGATTCTTTGATTGCAGGAATTCAGTTGAGTTCCAGGAATTCCTATTTCTATTGACCATGAAGAAGATCTTTGAATTCAGCTCAGNGCCCAGGGAAGTGATTGAGTTGCCATCCCTGGAGGTATTTAAAAGAGGTGTAGATATAGTGCTGAGGGACATGGTCTAGTGGTGGACTTGGCAGTGCTACATTAATAGCTGGACTTGATGGTCTTAAAGATCCCTTTCAACCTACACAATTCTATGACTCTATGATTCTACGATTCTTTGATTGCAGGAATTCAGTTGAGTTCCAGGAATTCCTATTTCTATTGACCATGAAGAAGATCTTTGAATTCAGCTCAGATGTAGACTCTACACTCTAGTTTTCTAAATTTCATGTAAAGAAATGGACATTTGGTCCTCCTAAAGGAAGTACCTAAATTCTCATAAAAAAACACAAAAAGGGATTGGGGCTTCTGAAGATTTCGAAAGAGAGCTCATGTCTTTCTTTTCTGTTGGTTATCTAAAGAATTAGCAATGTGATGGATCCTAGAGGCACTCCTTTTTATAAATCTACCCAACAGATTTCCCTGTAATGACAGTATGCAACACTCTTGGGGTTTTGTAAACAAGGCATTTATTCTGTGTAAAAGAATATACCATATAAATTTGAGATTGGCCCTTGATAGTTTCGCTCTGAGCTGCCCTCACAAACACACTCACATGCGATAATTGTAATATTATTACAGTTGATCATAATTATTAATAGTTGTAAAACAAAATTATGTGAATTTTATTTACACTTTTATAATTGCTGTGGGGAATAGGGAGAAAAGTGTCTGCCCTGTTGTTCTAAGACTCTGTTCCCCTGTTCCCCAGCGCAAACTGTCATCTGTTTGGGAAATGGGGGTTTGTAATCATAGGAAATGATAGACACCTTCTGAGAATACACATCTAATGAAGCAGAGAGTATTTTCTAAGAGAAAAAAAGGAAACAAGTGAACAATTTCTTCATATTTTGAATTTTGTCTTGCAAACACCTTAAACTGAAGGTATTGCATCCCAAAACTCCTACATATCTAATTACAACTTCATCATCTGTGGACACTCTGTGTGACTGAACCTTTATCAAATGTCATACCTGGACCACTATGCAGCCAGGAATGAACAAGTCCTGGAGCTAAACACTGAGCAAGAGAGAAAAGTGATTTTCACAAAAAGAAGGCACAGTTGTCTAGTCATCCCCAGCCTGTGCAGTTTGTAGGTGTTTTAGATGAGACTGGCTCTGTATTTAAAAAATGAAACAAAGCAAATTTTTTGACCAGGAGAAGTAAAAAGGATGTCTGGTTTCCTACAGCAAATCTGCATCTATCCTTGGGCCTCCTAGTTCTTCACCATGTCATTATTATACCCATTTGACATATCTTTAACCACAGTGCTTAATGTTTTCTTACAACACTCAGTTTCTATGTTCCCAAGAAAACTCTGGTGGACCCCTGTCTGCACTATGTAAGGAGTTTATAAAATTTTAAAAATCCCTTTTCTGTTATGGATTGTCAGCAGGTGCTTAGAGATATGTGATCTGCAGATGTTGAATGGACAAGCAGATGTTGCCCAAAAATGATGCAAAATCTCTGAGCTTTCCTGAACTTTACCACAGTGAGGTCATAGAAGCATATAGATTAGAAGTGATCTCCAGAGTTCATCTAGTCCAACCTCATGCTCAATTAAGGTTCCTCAACATTTCTAGGAAAGTTTTTGATCAGCTTCATGGATAAAAGTTTTCGCTTATATTAAATCAGATTGTGACCATTGCCTCTCATCTTTCCACTGTGAACTTCTGGGAAGCATTTGGTTCTGTTTTTTCCTGTTATGCAACTGTAGAAGTTGCAGATCACTAGTAAGGCTTCTGCCCAAAACCCAGAGTTGACTTTTGAAGTCACTAAGTCATTCTCAAAGATTTGGTGAAAAATTCTTAAGTACTGAAGTATTTGAAGGGATGGGAAGTGTGCCATGTATCTGCATAAGCACTTTTTGAAGTGGATATCATCACTATAAACAGGATGACTGCCAATCAAATACCCTAATCAGTAGGATGAAGTAAAGTTCTATTTTGCTGGTTTTCATTTTGTCCTTGTTTCCTGGGATACTCAGCAGTCTACCTTCACCAAAAGGATGAACACTCTGGTTCAGTTGATATGGTGAGACATTCAACATGCAAAGTCCACATTTCAAGTCTGGAAAAATCTGCAAAAAAGTCTCAGAACTAGCCAGTTTTATAAGCCAGTATAAAGATATTCCAGCTGAACCACTGAATCATCACTGCAAGCGTGAATGTCACTGCAAGTGACTCAGCCAGTCTTATAGGCAGTGATGTATGGATTGATAAGATTTATGAGGAAAGATTCTATCAGCTGTTGAGTAAAGTGAAAAAGCAATCACAAAAGCCATGGGTGATTTTAGGATATTAATATGCAATTTATATTATGGGACCACATGCCAACACCACACACACTCAAAAGCAGACTTCAACATGGTGAAAATAAACACTGAAGCCACTGTAAACCATCCACTTAAGCTCTGAAGGGGAAATCAGAAGTGCCTTTGATACCACATGGGATATACACATGCACCTGATAGGAAAAACCTAGGGCTAGAGCAAAGGGTGGCTCGAGCAAAGGGCGGCTCTGAAATTAGTTTTCTTTCCTGGACCCCTATGCCTATTTGACATTCTAGGGAAGAATTTATTGTAGAATGAAAGTCAAAATCCAAACACTTCTACTGGACTTAAGACAGTGTAACCCATATGCAATCAGAAAGGAGGGGTCATCATTTTCTTTATGAAACAGAAAACAAAGATTTAAATGTAGGTGACTGTTCACTTGGGGAACTTTGGGCATTTCTTCCTCTTGGGTTTTTTTTAGTGTTGGAGGGAAAGACCACAGATGTTTTGTGCCTAACATTGTGTTGTAATAGATTATCTAAATATGTTATCAGGAGATAAAGGCATGATATGTTCTTCGATCTAGTAAAAATTTTCTATATATGAAGAGAGGAAAAAAAAAGAGAAAAAAATCTAGGCCCATTATAAAAATAAGAATACTATTGATATAATCATTGCACATCCAAAATTTGAGGGCAAGAGGTATAGGCAAGTGTTCCTAGGCCAGTATTTCATGTTGCTTGCTGACGTTGCTTGCTGAAAGAAACAGTTTCTCCCTTTCAGGAAAACTCAATTACACCAGTCCATGAATGATAAGGACATTTAGATAGGAATATTTTATATATGTGATTCTCATGGCAATTGCTCTTTATAGGCATCAGAGCCAAAGTGACTTCTATGTTAAAGGGAGAAGAGGTAGAACTTGGAAGTCATCATTAGTAAGTTAAAAATATTGCTGGGAAGTATTGCAGGGACATATGATAATCAACTTAGAGGGGCAAGATAATGAAAGAGAAAATCTATGGTTTTAAAAACTTACAGCAAGGAAAGCATGATGCCTCTTTTCAATAGTTAGAACAAATGCCTCAATTTCAGCCACTGAGTGCTCTCCTGGAAGCTTGTGCTAAACTGCACTCCAAACCATGTAACTGAGATGCTCTTTGCCAGAAGTTCATAGACCTATGAACTTTTTCCTATGAAATCATTAAAAAAGTTAACGTTAGTAGCAACAATACATCTCTGAAATAAGACAGTATTTAATCAGTAATAAAGCAAAAAGGTGTTGTTCTTTAGGAATGTTACTGTCAGAGACACAGAAGAATATTTGGAATATGGAAAAAAAACCAACCAGTGCTTTATTATCTTCAGTACCTCAACATGGTTTTCCAGTGAACTGCTGCTTCCCTTATTCTGTAATTAAAGAAATACCAAGCAAGCAAATAAAGAGTGACAGAAGGTCAGAGGAAGGACAGAGGAGAAGAATGCAGGTGATGATAATTTCTGATCATTTTCTGCTTCTCAGCAAATTATTAAAAGAATGTAGAATATAATCAGATTTACTTATACTGAAGGCTTACAAGGAATTGTTAACACAGCAGTTTTTCTTCTATTACCATTAGCATTAACAATAATGCTTCATTCATTTACTTGCTTGTCTCTAACATTCAGAAGTGTTTTGTGGATTCACTGTTGATGGGATATAATATATCTGTGGAATATTTGTCCCACTTGTTATTTATATCTATGATGGTTTCTAGTACAGTTTAGAAAAAAAAATACAGATGTAAAAGTTGCAATCTTCTAAGTTTCAATTTTACAAATTGTTACAGGTATAAATACATCTAAAATTTTTCAAAGGTTCATGGAAGAATTGTGCACCAAAGATAAGATGTATCTAGCTTAACTTTAAATATTTGTGATGTATACACACAAAGCACAGCTAATCAGAGAAGTTGTTTTTATAGAAAAAGAAAGAGGAATTAGTGTTTTTTGGGGTGTGATTAGTCTAAGCTATTTTAGGTATTTATAATGAGATGAATTAGATGTTTTGTGTTATCTCTATTTACAGTAAAGGGAACAAACCAGCTAAGCTTTACAAGTCAGCTCTTTAAATTTTACCTCAGATGAATTTCAGCCTCAATTTCCAATTTCTCTAGTTTCTAATAGGAATGGAATATTTATTGAACCAAATGGGTTTGAAAAATGTTATTCTGCCAGTTTTCTATGATCCTCTTATACTCACCAATTTACATTAGATATGTAACCTGCTTTACTACTTTTAAGGTTTGACATGCAGCATCTTAGAATAGAATAGAATCTGATCTATTAGGATCCAAATCACAGTCTTCCTAGCTCAAAATGGACATTGCTCACTCATGACCTTTGAGCAGCATTCATGCCTATGTGGTAAAACACATCCAAGATACTCATAGCCCACTTATTCCAGAAATATTCTCCTATCCTTGTGTTCAGAATGTTTTGGGCTACCATGTGAAAAGATAAAGATGTGCAGGTAAAGTTCCCCCATCCTTATTTTATTTTGCACATTCACCAAGTATAAGTCTCCCAAATTTACCTTTAGCAATTTTTAGCAAATTTACCTTTACCTCCTGTGGGATGTATCGTTATATTTCCTTCTAAGTTCATATTGAACATCATATAAAACTCACCTTGAGTATCCAGGTATCTGTGCAATATGAGTAATTTCTCTTTGCAACAAAGCAGGTGGCTGTGTCTACAGAGACTAGAAGATAAAATTAGTAGTTGTAGTGTCTGAGCTGCATTCATGTTGCTGACTCAACATCTGGCACTACCCAGCAGTGAGTGCTGCGGGAGTTAAAATATAAAAGAAGGATCAAATAATGGAGGATAGAAGAATAAAATGCAAAAAGACTACATTTCATGGGAAGTAATTTCATAGGACAGAAAACGGCTGCATGCTCTAAATCTGTAATAACATCTTTAAAGCCATATGTTGTACTGAATCTATACCTTTCACTTCTTGCATTAGGTGTGAAATTCAAGACACTGGAAGCTCGAAGATTCTCCTTTTTAAAAAGTCAACATATTTCCTTATGTTATAATTATAGTTGTAATATCAAGGCTCACAAAGAGCCGAGTTAGTGGGATCCTTCTGGAGTACAGGGACATGTATATCTTTGATCCCTGCCTATAGTTCCTGTGTAGTCAGTAAGACTTTATAAAGCTCTTTTCTATTGTCTCTGACCAGAAAATATCCAGAGTTTTAGATCTCTGCTTTTGGCTTAATGCTCCTTGACACTCACAAAGTTATGAACAAATAAACTTAGGTCACTGAAAATCATCTATGACAGAAAAAAAAATTGTGAAAAAGGGGTTAAAAAAAGAAGGAAAGAGATACACAATGTGAAATAACCTGGTTCCTCTAAGAAGTTCAGAGTAAGAGGAAAGAAAGAAGATAAGAAAAACAGTGTCAAATAGTCATGCAGAAACACAAAGTAATCACAACAGGGTGCCTTGATATTGCTTTTCAATATTTTCACTGTGATGTTGCATCAATACGAAAGTACATTGGGTCATGTCAGGGTGACATGTTGCAATTATTTTGTAGTTCTCTGTGACTTTCATTGACTTCGTAATCTCTTCAGCTCTTCACTGTTGAATACCACCCAGTTAAGTATTCAAAATACCGGATGCCTCTTAATATGCTTTAAAATTTGGCATTTCTGTGTCCTCAGTTGTTTTTCAGACCACTCTACAGAACTAGTTCTGGAATGATTTATCTCGAAGTTTGGAGATAAAAAAAGAACGGTTCATGTTGTAGTATGCAAATCCATGGACACATGAAAAAATAGGCAAGAATTGGCAGAGCAGGGAAAAAGTGCTTGAATGGAGTTTTTAAAATGTATTTTGCCAAAGGGCAGCTCTAGATTAATCAGAAGCATTCATAAGAAAAAAATAGAATTGATAGCATTAAGCATAATACACTCTTTTAAAATCTCTTATATTTTTTTTTTAATAGGATTCATGGTCCTCACAAAAAAATTACTCTTGTGAAACCTGTGAAGGAAACCCCTGGTGATCATATTGATCAATGAGAATCATTTATATCTCATGAGCATTTAGAAATGAAAAAGCATTTTGGCAACAATATAAAGTGAAATAGGCCTAAGTGGTGACAGACAATGGAATCATATGCTTAACATAAGTCAGACAGTCTTTCCTGCCGATGACTTACCCATTCCTTCAATTGCAGTGATGATCTTGGTGGGAAACAGAAATTGAGCAACATCCAAACTAACAGATGTCTCTCAAGAAGGGGCCTTTTCTGTACTCTTTTCTGTACTGCAGATCTATAGTTAAGATTAGAGCATAGTAATCCCTTTGCAAATCACCTAATCCCATTTTGTTCCATGGACATAACCAATGGCAAAACAGATAAATATCTTTGTCTATCTAAATGATCTTCAAAAGTAAATACCACTGCTACACTAACTTCAAAAAGAGAGGGGGGAAGATTTAGTTTCTCCTTTTCTGCAAATTACCTGGTTAAGACTACTCTTTGCTTTCATTTTTCCCTCCCTAGGGGAAGACATAACTTAGCTATTGCTGTCTGGCTGGTGCAAATGATAGCAGTACCAAGATTTCTATTTTTATTCTAGCAAAACTTTCCAAATTGATATTTAGGCTCCTGAAGCAAATATTTTGACTTTCCAAAATGCTAAGCAGCAACCTTAAAGTAATTTTTTAAAGTTATCAGGTATTATGGACCACGTGACTCAGGTAACAGATATACATATAAGTATTAACAGAAAGTCATTGTGAAAGAGGTTTAAAATCTTTAGGTTTATAATTTTTATTGTAATAGAAATATAGGTTCCTCTACTGAGAATATAGTATGTGTTTTAACAATATTCCAGGTGGAGAAAAAGTGTAAGTATCAACACAGGTTAAGGAAACAAGGTGCAGAAAGAACCTCATGTGAGTTAGATGATCTGTCACACTGCTCAAATAATGAGTTTTCCACATGGAGTAAATAAAAGAGAGAAATGAAGTTTCCAGGATCCATTACATACATTCTACCACCGAAATTTTATATCTAATTAATTTTTAAACCAGTAAAAATTAAAAATTATAATAAATGCAATTTTACCATAGATAATCCTTAGCAGGAAAAAACTACAATGCAAGTTATAATTAAAAATCCAATCAGCTATGCTTATCCTTCAGTGCATGTACCTAAACCTTTAACAGTCGTGGAAGTGTTGTACACATGTAACTGGGAGAATTCAAACCTTATAATTTGTTGATGATTTTTTTTATGTCCTTCAACTTTTCTGTAAATTTTAATGGGGATGCATAATTATAAAAGCCATTTTCTCTACGGTAGTAAATACTCCAGTGAAGAAATCCTCTTACATTATGTTGTATTATTGTTAGAATAGAAATGCAGCAAATCCAGGCCTGTAATCTACCAAAGTTGGCTTTACATATGCCCAAAACTACCAAGATATATTTAATCAAGTAACTTGCTGTGGCTGAATTGTGGGGGTTTTTTTGCTTTTATTGTCCACCTTTTTTTTTTTTTTTTTTCTTATCAGAAAGATAAGTATCTTTCTTATCATAAGAAATGGGATTTTGCTTTGGTTTATATACCACAAACTGTGACAAATCATTACCAAATTTCCTTTACACAGATTCTGAATTCATTCAACTATGATACATGACCAAATGTGTATTTTTTAAAATAATCTTCCATATTTTATGTCACAAATATGACTCTGTTTCATGTGGTAATTAACAGGAGTTCCTGTTGGACACAGAGCATATTCTGAATGCAGAAATAGAAAAACTGCAAATTGCCTCGTCAAGCTTCATAAATCATCTGCTGTCCAAAGTGTGTAGGTCATGTGCACTGTTTTTGCTTTGTTCTTTGAAACTTCATGTTTCCTCAAAAAAAAAGGATAGAGTTAGACATAGCATCCATTGACACAGTAGATGAAAATTACTTAAGGAAGTAATGGACAATGAGACATCAGGCATCAATGAGGACAAGTGAAACTGGATATACTCACTCACCTGACTGAACTGGCCAGCTGTGTTGTGTTTAGCATCAGTATAACACTTCAGAAGCTCAAGAGAATTTTCACTAATTGTCCTATGAACTTTGTCACCATTGTGTATGTGTACATGTGTACATGTATTATTGTGTACACCACCTCTGTATGTGTCACATATACCTAATTATGTTCATGTGTGACTATTTCAATTCTGCTCCAAAACTACCACTATAACAGGTAGAAAGCATCAGAATGTGAGAACGCGTGAAGAGCATGCCCATTTATGTTGGAAGAATCCCTGTACCACAAAATTTGAAAGATGTAACATAACTGACTGTGCCAATTATGAGCCCCTGCTGGATCCTTTTTATGAAAGGAGAACATTCAAGGTAAAGTTGTCCTTAACTGGGCTTTGGTAATGACAAGGGCAGGATTAAGATTGAATGGCAATCATGAAAAGTATTGCCACGGAGTGTGAAAACTCAATTTACATTTTGATCATTCCACATTCCTCTAATTTCAATATAAAACTTCACTGTATAAAAATATTAGTATTTAATATTTACTCTATGTAGGGTACCTGGCTGCAGGAAAGACAGACAGTGAAGAGCAGAGCCTTAGGGAAATATTTTGCTACAGGAACTCTGTTGTCATCTGATTTTTGCCTCAGACCAATGTAAATGTGAATTAACAATGATAGTATAAATAGTAAAAAAACAATAAGGCGCCAGAGAGACACCTCAGCCTGATTTCTTTAGGAAACAAATCTTCTGTTCCCTGTTTGTGTAAGTGTTGGTGTTAGGAAATGAGGATTTCTAGTCCATCCCCTCTTAGCATTCCCTTGCCAGCGTTAGGGAGAGCAGACCAGGTGCCAGATCCAAAGGGTGAAATCAGATGCAAATATCAAAGAAATGACAGATTTGTTGTTCTGCTGCAAACTCCACTTATCTTGTGGAGGTCTGCTCACCAGGGACACACTATAATCCCAATCACATAATTTACTTTGCTCTCCTCCCAGGT
Source organism: Chionis minor (assembly GCA_013398295.1). Taxonomy (NCBI): domain Eukaryota; kingdom Metazoa; phylum Chordata; class Aves; order Charadriiformes; family Chionidae; genus Chionis; species Chionis minor. The sequence continues at coordinate 150,654 of VZSF01008378.1, forward strand.
TCACCCTGCTTACCACCTTCATTCCCTCCCAAATAATGACCAACTTTCATTTATCCCTTCCCCGTTTCCCACAGTTTTGTTGACTTTATATCTTTATTTGCTGTTTATCATATAGTTGCCCAGGTAAGTTTTATGCTGATAAAAAGAAGTGCACAGATTTTCTGAATGGATTTGCTGCCTGGGCAAGCACTGAATGTACTTAGGAGAAGAACTAATAAGTGCCTGGTCCTTAGGCACCCCACTGCTATTACAACTTACCTTTTAAAGAACTGAGCGCAGCTGGGCCCTAAACATATGGCAGATGATGTGGTTTGTGGGAGGGGGTAGCAGCAAGGTAGAAGAGGCAGAAAGCCCATTGTTGGGTATTGAGCACATGGTGCTGAGCTGACCAGGCCAGAGGGAGGTCTACAGCTGACAGGATGAAAGTTGCAGGGTACACCTGCTCACTTAGAAATTTTTGCTGCTGTGTGGCAGAACAGCATTCCTATGGAGGGAGGCTGTCTTTAGAAAAGACTCATATTCCCCTCTGTACACCAGCCAGGAGAGTCTTGAGAAAGGTGATCATACAGGTAAGACTGCAATGATCCTTCGTTTTGGTCTCAACAGGAATAAATCTTCAGAGTAGTTTTGTTTATAGAGTAACTGGAGCTCACTAGTTATGCATCACATAATTTGAGTCCTTCTACGCTTAAACATTTACTACAGTAGAGTAGTACAGGATTCTTTTAAGAGGAAGATACAGGCAGCTCCAGAAAGGGGTTCCTCCCATTCTAAAATAGGTTTCCAAAATCAGTAGGATGAATAATCCTGTGGAAGCACGTTTCTCTCTTCATCAAGTACCTTTAGGTCAGATTTCTACTACTTACTTGGCTAAAGTTTGTTAAGAAGAAACTTACCCAAAGAACTGTTTTTTATATCAGTGCAGCAATGCTTATACTAGAACTTCATATTCTGACGACTCCAAGGACATAGGTAAGCGTAAAAGTAAGTATGAATTTGAAAGATAGAGGATGACAAAAGGAATGATTAAATAAAGGCAATTATAATGGAATAAATAAAGGATGCAAAACTGTAAATAATGAAAAATAACCTCTGGCATGAGCAAGGTTGTGCTTAATAATTACAAAAAACATTGTTATCCCTTAAAGATTTAATATAATTTCAGCTTGATAAGAAAGCATTTTTTCAAAGTGATAAAACTAAGATGTTAAATAGCTTACATTTTTATTACAAACTAGAAAATAAGCTTTCAACAATGATTTTTACAAAGAAAAAATATGCATTATTTTAGGAAGTATAGATTTAGCTACTTTTTTCATACTACATAGTCATTCATATTTCAGGAATGATTACACTGTAGCCTTCAATTCAGATTAGCTGTTTTTGTCACTATGTTATACATATTAAAATACCACTTAATGCTTACTGGCAACAATGGATTAAGCCATAATCATTCCACAGTTTGGAGTTGACCCAGGTCATAAGAACCAGAGGATCTAGCTTATATGTAGAAAAAAAATCCATTTAAAAAAAAACATTGGGAGCATCTGGATTACACTGAAATTTGCAACCACATATTGTACCTTAATGTTGAAAGTTTGAAGTATTTAGCAGGGCTTTTTTCTGCTTTTTCATTTCTTCTTAATTGCTGTTGAGCATCTTTTCAATATAGTATTCTATCTCTGGTGGAAAAAAGTTTGCCAGATTTTTAATTTTCACTTTTATTTAGACAGAAAGAACATTTAAAGCACTTGGCATTTCCTATAAAATATGAGATTCCCATATTTTAGTAAGATCTAATTAAAATATAAATACTACCTACTTATTAATTTCCAACTGATCTTTATTCTCTTGTCTGAGAAACAGAGGAAAATGTAAGACAACATAACTTGTCATTGTTGATTCTAGTTCCCTAATTCTTTGCCTTGAAACACATAAATACTAATATGCTTATCAAAGTAATAGCAACTAGTTTTTAATGATGTTGATAACATAATCATAAATTTTCTTACATCATATTTGCTTGTTGTTGTTTGATGGTATTATAAGTAACATTATTATCCATAATTATTATAGAATAATACGGATCTACAGAAAGAGATGCAATGTGCAACCAGTGTGATTTACCTGTCTAAACCTGCATGAGTTTAGGTGTAAATGTGATACATTAATTGCGTAAGATTTTTTTTTTTCTTGAAAAGTTTTTGCTGCAAATAACACTGATAAGAGTGTATCTCATCTGTCAATATCTGCAGAGGCATTTCTTCAGATAGGAAAAACTGGTGAAACAGTATCTGTTTTCAAAATCACCACTCAGAAGGGAATTAAAAATGGAATGACCCAGTATGAGGGAAAGGTGTATAATGTTTTTCTTCCATGTTGTATTCTATCATTTGAGTCTGTTTTGAATACACATGGCACTGTGTGCAATTCATATTGCAAATGTATTACTGTTATTACATTCTATGCTTCAGATCTGGAATTTACTGCTATATCTTAGTAAGCAGCAACTTAGCAATAGGATGACGGTAAGAGGAGTCTGATGGTATTTTTGTTACTGCCGTGCCTAAGAACTCTAGTTGTGAATCAGGATGTATCAAGAGACTAAAGCTATGTTGAATTAATCTCATCTACACTTAAGTGCTTAAATGAGGATCTAGATTAGCAGTGTAGTACTGATACTTTAGAGTCCACCTGAGAGAAAGCAATAGACTATCAGGACAGCTCTACTTGAATTATGAGATCCATGTGAACAGTCTGTGAATAGTCTATGAACTACGTATAAAAGCATTTACAGAATTATTAATCTCATGCTCAAGCATCAATAGTCCATGAATATTCCACTTGATGTAGGGCTTGTGCCCATGAGAAAAATTCTTTTGATGGTTTGGCTGGGTTGATGCAACCTTCTGTGTAGAGACACTTTTATTCTGACTTTATTAATTTTATTGACATTGGTAATGAGTTTTCTTAAACAAAATCAATATTAGGCATTCTTTAGCAAAACTGACAGTTCCTACACCCATGCTGTTGCAATGAGTACAATTTTGCAATGCAAATGAGGCCATTTTTTTAAATAAGCATACCCTGTAAATTTACTGATTCAGAAAATTTGGCACAAAGAACAAAATGTTTCTCTGCACAAATCTAAGAATTTCTGTTTTCATGTGTCTGCTGAGGCTGAAATGCAGACACAGATTGTTCAGTTAAAACAAAGAGATAATTGTAAATCTTCTACTATAATGAGAGGTGCAGAGGTGGTGAATGATTACTGAAAAAAAAAAAAATTAGCAGTGATGATAAAGCACAGATAACCTAAAGCAATCAAAGTCCTGTGTTACCCCATCACCTTTCTCTGTCTTGTTCCCTTTTCTATTTCTGCTTCAGCTTTTTCTTTAATCTTTATTAACCTTTTTCAGTAGCTTCTTTATCAAAAAAAGGAAGACTGGCCTATCCGCTTGAGTTTGTCTGCAAAAAAGACTGGAGCAAATTCCTGGCAATTCCTATAAATATTACTGTGTGTTACATTCTGAGATATTTGCCCTTTCATAGGTCTATGTGGCTATATTAAATCTGAAATCATAAAATGGATACTTGTTTTCAGTTTAGTTTCTGATTTTCTTTAAGTCACTAAAAGGATTTTTTAAAAAGATTATTAAAGGTAAATTGTGGTACCTTTAACAGCACATTTTTTTTCATACAAAGTTCTATAGATTCCTTTACATGTGCTTAGGCATTATTTTGCCTATCCATTCAGGATAAGGGACTTTATTTGAAATAAGGTCTAACTGCTGAACAATGTCTTCATTTAAAAATTCTTAACATTTTTTCACTTCTCTTATTCTTCAGTTAATATATTTAGTAGTTCATTGCCTTTGTTTATCTAAAGATACTTCTAATTCCTGAAACCTCATTTTATCCCTCAGCTTCTTAATGGACTTTTAATAAGTCCTTATACCTTTCCACTTAAAATTCACTGTGATAATCAAAAACTTCACCTTTGCGTTCTGGTTTTTTATATGTTACATTTTGTCTAGTACTAGACTTTCAAAAGAGATGGGAGAATTAGATCCATTTACTTTCTCACTTTTTCCCCCTAATTTTGTACTGATAAAAGGATTAGTAAATTATTGTTCCTGCACTCATCCCTGTCAGGAAAGATTTGTTTATTCTTCTGGGTTGGTTTAATTAAGGTATTATCTTAAGTCAAGCACTGAATGTAAAACAAAAATTTACATCTTTCTATTCTGAAAAAGGACAACTAGTTACTTCTTGTATGAATAACCAACTGACAGTATACTTTTAATTTTCATCCTCAGTATTTTTCATGTTGCAGACAACGCAATGAAATCGCTAATGCTGAGACTGAGGCTGTTGTTTCTGTGCTTAACATCTCTACTTAACCAAAGCAGAAAGCTATGCTTGACAATGTTTTGAAGTAGTGATATTACATGTAGAATTTAAAAACTTTTTACAAAAAGTAATAAGAACATTTTTTAATGAATAGTTTTACTTTATATGCAATGTTTTTAATTTATTTTTGGTTTGTTTGTTTGTTTTATTTCCTATTGATACAAGGTAATAAAGTCTGGCTGGTGTCAGTTGTATCTACAGTTGATATACCTCTATACTGCATACAGGTCAATATATTGTAGAAATGTGGAATATAGCTTAAAGGTTTAAAATCAAGGCTTTTGGAGATGTATGCTGAAGGAAAACTCCAACTGGTTAAGACCACAAGGTTTTTTACACCATAAGGCACATGTGACGTGGTATTTTAACAGGAGTTTTTTTTTTTTTCTTTTTCTCTTATTATTCTTACAGATTCTCTTCTTAGCAATTGAGATTTGTGGAGGAATTTTTCTTCTTTCTGTGAGAAGTATTTGTTCAATGAAAAAGCAGTTTCTTCTATAGTCTTTATGGGTATGCTTTATAAATGGGAAGATTCTTGAAGCAATACAATGTCTGATGTTCTGGCTTCCAAAAACCTGTTGAAATCCATTATGAAATCACTTAATCATTTCTGGTGCTCAGGCAATGTTCTTACCTTTTTCAGCCCACGTAGAAGTGATACTTCTCAGAAAGGACACAATTTGTCCAGGTATGTTTATTCTGGTGTCTGTTCTGCATCAGCACTGAACAGCCACTAAAGATACACATTATAACATCACATCATGCTTACCATCCTATTTACTTATATCTTGCTTCACCTCTTTTTCAAAAATTCTAAGTTTGTGTGAAGGGCTTAGTATTGTATAGTTGAGACCTTTCGGTTCATGGGTTTAGATCCATTGTTCTCAGTCTTATTGAGGACATGCTGGCTATAGTTTTTAAAACATCATTTATTTCTTCCTCAGACCATCTTTTCTTACACCTTAGTCCAGTCCTTTTAATCGCACCTTGCAATCATTTTAGGTTTTACCCATATAATAATTGATGTTTTTTCCTGTTTAAGTCCAGCCAACTTTTTTTCAAAGGGGAGTCAAAATAAAAATGCTGATGAATAAACAGAAAAAAAGCTTCCTTGAAGGATCCTCAGCTGATATCAAAAATGGATAAATACCAATGTTTGGTGATGTTTAGCAAAACTCTAAAATTTGTTGTATTATTTGCAGTAGTGTACAGTCTCAGTATTTTCAACATTTCAACAGGCCTGGATAAAAAGCATTGTTATAATCCATCCACATGACCCCAGAGGTTGTTCTTCATGGATTTGACAGTTTTTATAACTAGCTTGTCAGTCAGAATCTGAACCTTGGTACCTCCTGTTTTCTGTTAGGAAATATCTTTGCCTAAACAGATGGTTGTAGATATATTCTGATACAAACAGTGTTAACAGATTCCTTCACATGGTTAAACCTGAGATAGGCTAGTAGTTTAAAATGTGATAATTAGTATTGCCCTGGCATGCAGCATTCATTCATGGAGTTCTGATAAAACCACCAGGAGCTGTGCTGGTCTTGGTAAGGATACCATCTGTCCCAGCACTTGCTGCTTCTGTGTTTCTTCTCAAATGCTGATGTTGAAAATATAATAAAGTGTCATTAGTTCACTACCATTCTATGTATTTTTTTTTTTTGAGTTTGATCATCTCTTGTAGAAAGAGTGGCTCTACCTTTACCCACCTTTAAGTGACAACCTTGACAAATATTACTTTTTTCCTCCGTATGTTAATTTAACATCCTCTTCTATTTTCTCTGAAAACAAAGAATATTCCTTCTTATTTTTACATGACTGCTTAAAGATGATGCACTGATTTTGGCTGAGATAGAGTTCATAGCAGCTTCTACAGTGCTAACTCTTGGATTTGTGATCAAAACAGTGTAGAAAATGCAGGTATACTTTAGTTATTGCTGAGCAGTACTTATACGGCGTCAAGCCTTCTCTGTTTCTCACACCACCCCACCAGCAAGTAGGCTGGGGGTGCACAAGAAGTCAGGAGGGGACACAGCCAGGACAGCTGACCCCAACTGACCAAAGGGATATTCCATAGCATAGGATGTCATGCTCAGCAATAAATGCTGGGGAAAGAAAAAGGAAGCGGGGGCGTTTGGAGTTACGGTGTTTGTCTTCTCAAGTAACTGTTAAGTGTGATGCAGCCATGCTTTCCTGGAGATGCCTGAACACCTGCCTGGTAATGGGAAGCAGTGAATGTATTACTTATTTTGCTTTGCTTGTGATTGCAACTTTGCTTACCTGTTAAGTTGTCTTTATCTCAACGTATGAGTTTTCTTACTTTTACCCTTCTGATTCTCTTCCTCCTCCCCATGGGGGGTGGGTAGGAGTGGTGAGCAAGCAGCTCTGTGGTGCTTAGTTACTTACTGGCGTGAACCCACAACAGGTGACTAACTCTGATACTTTTAGTGTATTTCTTCCAAGTTCTTTTTTTCATTCCAAACAATTTTAAATTAGCTTAGTTTCCCTCCTATAGTCTTTCTTTGTTTCTTGTCTGAAACTTTCTATCCATGTTACTGATTTTCTCACCTAGTTTTGCTGTGTTATGTTGTATTTTGAAGTTTATTTCCTTATGGTTTGATAGAAGATAATGCATTATTACTTTGATCAGATCTAATAACTGTATCCAAGGAGTACAGCTATTTATATAGTTATACCAGATAGTTTTACTCTAGTTGGTAATACGTAATTGGTTCCTTGTGTCTTAAACTCACATAATTTTTTATATCTGATGAAGAAATCTTCATGTCATTTCTGCTGCTTACATTTGCTCTGAGTTCTTCCTGAATCACTCTCATGCCTTCAAAGATTTTAGGAAAAACACTGTTTTTTCCTTTGAAAGTACTGATCCTTACACATCCTGGGGTTGTTTTGAAAAAAAGCTTGAGATTAACACTCTGTGAATAGAGACATTGCCTGGGGCCGAATTTTCAGTGTAGATTGATTGCTTGAGTTTTAATTTCCTTGCTTTTCTTTTTCCTGAGTACATTACCGTATCTCTGGTTCCTTTTTTTTTGCTTGTATTGGTATCTGTATGTTTGCATAAATCTAGCTATAAAGCATGGGAGTTGGTTTGTGTTTATCTTTCAATCAAAATAAGTTACCTAGAAAAAAACCTTAATTTCCATTTATCATCTATCGAGATCTTCATGACTTTGATTGCTATCTGTTTGAATACAGAGAATGAATGAAAAAACATTCTATCTTCCAGTCAATCTGACTAATTGTATTAATGGTTATGTTATGTTTCTAAGTGATCTCTGTAGGGGTTTTATTACACATCATAACATGATCTCCGAAAAGATAACAAACAAACAAAAGAACAAAACACCAAACATTTAAATAAAAATGAAGAAAAATAATATAAAATGGAGAAAATAAAAGCAATAGGCAATTACTACAAACTTAGGATACTTTTTTTTTCCTTGTAAATTAAAACTACCAAGATGCATAAGCCTGTTCTTTAAAACCGTGATCACCTTTTATTTAAAAATTTGAAAACTATGATATCATGTATTGGGAATATCATCCACTATATTTCTTTATAGTGAAAAGCAAACTAAGATACTGATGAGTCTCAAGAATTATTGCAAAAAATTCCAAATAAAAGTAGCCTTGGTGAGTTCAATAGAGCTGTCCTTAACTCAAAACTAGGAATATGAAGAATGAGTGGCCAAAAATCATGTCTATTTATAATGATCAAGAGGATTTTAGGTATCAGGAATTTAGAATCAAGATAGAGTATCGGAAGAGGAAAGATGAACAAAAAGTTGCTGAACAAGACAATGATGCCGACAGAGATGAGAGACTAAACAGCAAGGGGTAGAGCTGCAGTGGATCCCGAAGAAAAGAGAAGGATTCAACTTCTTTCCATAAGAAGAATCAGGCAGGAGGAAGGCAGAAGACAGAGTAGTATGTGGGAGTGGATGTACACAGGAGAGGAACGGAAGCATCCTAGATAAGCCTGGTCTGTGGGTCCGAGTGGCAAGGTTGATGTTTCTGTGACCAGCATAGATTGATATCATAACAGCAAGTATGGAGATCTTGGTGGGCAAACAAAAAGCTCAGATCTGACCACGTTATGTTTAAACTGAAGAGAGAACAGTACCATGTTTTCTGGTGAAAAGAATATAATGATACCAAAAGCTATACAGTGGTCATGCAGGATTACAGCCAGTAGAGAAAAGGGTATGAGTGGTCAGTACAATAAACCGTTTCATGAGGCAGAAATCACCTTTTGGTTATGCTAATATATTTTGCCTAATCCTGGAGGCATAGCACTATCACAGAATCAATTAAAATATCTATTTAAAATGAATTTAAATAAAAAGCCCTACACTTATTTCAAATTAGTTTAAATAAAAAGCCTTACACATTTCAAATATAGTGAACATACTATAAAATGTTTCTTGTGGCTTGTGGTAAAGTCATTTAAGAATGTCCTCACAATCTAGTGATTTTGTGGAAGATTTAAAATATATTAATTTCTTATGTCCATTTATAGCTTGTTCTAAAAGTGTATTAATGTTGTGGTACTATTTTCACCTTTTGTTAGAATCTTTTATAAGATAATGAAATACTACAGCAAAATGCCAATGAATCACTATCTATGCACCGTTGCTACATATAGATATTAATTTCTATGAAACATTCTTTTAGTTTCCTACATTGTCTGTAGAGCTTAGATGAATTACTAGAACTTGTGTTATCACTAAAAACCCTAATTAGGAGTAGAGAAAACTTTCAAAACGAGCAGATGGCTGTTTTGATGCTGATTTTGTGGACTTTGTTCTTTTAATTCATTCTGCCTAAAGAGAACTTGTGTAATTTTATTTCAATTTCTCAAAAGTGCTTAGAAAAAAATCCATTCTTGATAAAATACATATTTTTCTACCATGTGATACGCATCTGTCAAGATGCTAGATAGCTGTACACCTTCTGATGTGATCTCTTTAGTATCTGACAAAAGTTTGTGTGTCACTCTTAAATGATGAGAAAACTCCCTGCCTTGTTTGTGACAGTGTAATACACCCTGTATGTAAAGATCTTGCAACAGCTAAAAGAGTCATAGATTAATACAAAAGTGGCAGTGTGGAGAATATATGGATGAGGATACCAAAACATTTTAATCAGAGGTCTGTCTCAAAACTTCTGGAGATTATACAGACAGATTTCCAGTTAGTTATTAATTATCTATGGAATCACTCATTGCTTTGAAATCTTTTCAGGTCAGTCATAACAATCGTGGACTGGTAGATTTTCATGTCATACTCTTCATTTTATGATTTTGAAGAGAAAAACTTAGCAGCTTCCTTCTGCTAGAAATTATTATAGCCAATGGACCTGCACAGGCTTTACTAATTATAAATCAGTACTTTTTTTTTTCTCAATTACACTTGAGAAGAAATAATATAGCCATGGTTTTGCCTCTGTAGTGCTAACAAGAATAAAAATGAGTAATAATTTGCCTTTGTCACTTAAGTCAGTAGAGGTACCTTGAGAACTGCTGTTAAAACAGCAAGCTATGGTGCATCACTTACAAAGTCTGATTTGTAAGTGAGCTTCTGAAGAAATGCAAAATTGATTTAACTCAATGAAAAGATGTTTAAACAGCTTTCACAGACATCCCTAAAAGTAATCCTTGGGACATATATTTTTTTACTAAGACTGTCCCTTTCAGGAAAAGAGTTTTAGTTCAGAATATTTTACTTTGGAACAGTATTTGTGGTAATGCAAAAAGTGTGAAATTAATATAATCTGTGAATTCCTACAGGTAAGTTGATAGATTTACTAAATCTTTAGTCTTTTGTCATGGACACGTGTGTTTGTTACACGCACAGGACCTAATTGTTTAACTCAAATTAATACTATTGCACTTGTGTAGTTTTCCAAGATATTTTGCACTAAGTTTATTTAAACACACATTCTGTCACGTTGTATGGCTGCATTACAGCTCTATGTTCTGGCATTAAATATAGTCTGGAATGTCCCATATAAATAGCAGGCTATATTGTTGGGGGAAGGATGGTGGAAAGGAAAGAGGAAAAGCCACCAAAAGCCTCTGAAATCTCTGAAGTGTAGATTGTTCTGTAAAGACTTCAGGTTACAATAGGCAGATCTTTGCCTTATTTTCAGTCTGGTAATTTCTCATCAGAAAATCACCATAATGTAGACCACACAGACAATTTTGGGATCTTCAAACCTGCTTATAGAATGTGTTCTAAAAGAATATTTTTTATCCAGAGAGGAGAAGTTTCAACGGTTTGTAAAACAGTTCTTTTAATTATTTGAAGAAGAAATGAAAGAACATTTGAGTACTACAGAATAACACTGAAGGGTGTACATACATTAAGTTCAAGGTTGTATGAATAGTTATTCGTTTGCAGCTAGTGTGTCGTTTTTGTGTCTTTTTTTTTTCTTTCTTATTTTGCTTGCTGTTCAATGTTTGCTTTCAGTTATTGCTGTCTACGGGAGACCAGCTTATCCATGCCAATAACTTTGCTGGAAAAAATTGAATAATCAGTTTTCAGGGAAAACAATGGTTCAGCCCACCTCTTTTCTCTTCAGAGAACTAACCTAGAGTTTAAAAAAGCAGCAAAATAACAACAAAAACTGCTCTGACCAACATTTGGAATCTGTCTAGAGGAATAGATAGGTCTCTCTCCTGCAATAATTAACTATGTGTGTAATTGTCAAACAGTAATTGATTTGTGCTTGAAGGACTGAAAAATGAAAAATACATACAAAATAGGTGATATGGCCAAATTACAGAAGCAGCTCATGATAGAGTCTTGAGTTGAATGTAGGTTTCTTTGTGCCTAATACAATGACTTACTTGCACAAATTAACTGAATGACAGTTGTGACTAGTTTCTTCAGTATTATTATTTTCTTCCTGTCTTTCCACGTTAGCTGCCATGAATAGTTCCCTTTCTGTATATAATGTATATAAACGTATATATAACATAGACAAATATCTAATCATAATCAAGTAGACAGAGCTCTCATGTTTCTACCAACACATTTCCAGTGTCTACTAACAATAAGATAAAAGTAAAGAAATATTTCCATACTCCATGTAAAAGTTTTCATTGGAGAAAGCATATTCCTGTGTTTATTTTATCCTATTTTATTTTATTTTATCCTATTTTATTTTATTTTATCCTATTTTATTTTATTTTATCCTATTTTATTTTAAAAATGTACCTACAAAACAGGATATTTTGTATTTGTATGGATACTGGTTACTTCGTGTCTCATCTTCTTTAAGGCAAGGTGTGAATTAGCACAAATTATTAATTATAACTATTATTAACACAAATAGTTATTTTGTACTATATTTATAAAGTCAGGTTTAGGAATATGTGGGTTATCGAGGTCATTGCATGCATGATGTCATGAAGTGGCCATGACACAAAATTGCATGTAACTTATTTGTTTTACTATGTTAAAGCTGAAGTATTACAACCCAGACAAATATATATGATACTTTGGCAATACAAAGTTAGTTTCTTTGTCAGCATTAATCAAATTTTTATCACAACCTTTTATAAACTAGCATCCTTGTATATAGCCCAGTTTGTCTTTTCTTATTCCCTCAGTAAATTAATGTTATATAATATCCAGGGTGATGTGGAATTATTGGCTGTAGCCTGTTGAATTACAGCTCTGTTATTTGGTATAGATTATTAAAGATTAATAGCAGAGGAATTTTCCCTTCTTAGACAACAGTGTAGTTGTTAAATCATGTAAACAAAAATGTATTTTTAAGTAAAGGTAAGATACCACTTCACATATATTTTCTATTCAGAGCATGCTCTTGAACAAAAAGTGAATTAGTTATTCATGCGCTCCTGATGTGAAACTACTTCCTTTCTCTATCATAGAGATGAACTATTTCATGCTTTGTAATGCCAGGTGCATTTAGTGTAAGCTTTCCCTGTGTGTCTTTCACTCACTACCGCAAGCTAAATTCTCAAGTGGACTTCCTGTTCCTAAACCTCTATGAAGTTCAAGACTATGACAGTACAAATTCCTCCCAATAACATTCAGCTCATATCTTATATATATATATAGGTATATGCATATATATATATAAAAATACGGAAAGTTCCTGAGCTGTTAGGTATTGATGCAGAGTCTGGATTACTTTTAAAGTACAATAATGTACGAGCAGCTGACTAGTCACAGTTGCTCAATGATAATACTATATTCAATTAGAACTCTGGTGCTTTCTAATTAAGTATCCACTAACTATCTGATCCAGCTATTGCATTCACTGGAATGGAATGCAATGGGTCTTGGCTCAGCTTTAAAGTTCTAATGAAGAGGACTATAAAATATTCATCTATTTCTCTGAATCACACCTCTTCAGTAATTAGTACTTTTTCAGGTGGAGAAGAGCTGTTTTCTTTCATTGTAAATCCTTTTCTCACAATTTTCTGTTCCAGAGAACATTGCAGACAGGTGGCACAGGTATATCTGCCAAGATTTAAGTACTTTGAAATATGCACGTGTTCTTTTTATATGGATTGCTACTTGTGACCATGATAACCATTTTCATTGCCGCCCTTTGAGTGACTCTTCTGATTCCAGGCTTCCTGATTCCACACTTGGAATGCAAAGCCTGAGGTTACATTGGATTGCCAGTTGCTGATGGCTACATTTCAGAAGACCCCTCCCTATCCCCACCATACCTTGTCACCTGATGTCATCTGACACGCATGTTGTTCAGTAGAGCAGTTCTGGAGCTGTGGAGTTGAGGGAGGAGACTTCTTGGGTTCACCTCATCAAATTTTTCTAAATAACATATTTTATATATTAAATACTAAAAATATGTGACTATTTTGCATGGAACTACATCAGATATTTCATTCAGAGCTCAAACAGTACGACAAGGTCTGATCCACAGTGTTTTCATTGAATGTCAAACTAACAAAATGGTGTGAGGAATGGAGAGAAAAGACAGAGAAACATGTAAGTGTTGAAGAAAAGCATGCAAGAAAAGAATCGAACCCAAAGCCATTACTGGTGCTACTACCTCTAAAAAAGGTGGCAATTTTCATGACTTTAGGGGAATATGGCTATACCTTTGCTGTATTATTAGGCAGCGCATGAAAGACTGCAAAATGCAGGCATGCTTAAAACTACAGAAAATACTGCATTGCTGTGTGCTGGTTTGTGGTAATGGCTTCCAGATCCATGATTTTCCTACTAATTCTTTCTCCTAACCACATAACTGCTGTTGAGATCCTACTTTATGCAATTTACTTTGAAGCTGCAGTGTTGGATTGTGGTAGTTTTCTGCTACTGTCTTTACTACCAAACTTCCTTTTCCTATTGTAAATTGCTGCTGTGCCAGAGGAGGACAGGAAATAACTGAGATGAAGGAAAGCTCATAGTAAGTCAGCTCCTCATGGGACAAGGCCACTATTTCCTGGAAATTTGTGGCCAAGCCCACTTTGATCCTTGACTTAGGGGCTTTCACTGTTTTATGCTTACATCAATATAGCCCCAGTAATGGATCTACAGACAAAGTAACACTAAGCATAGAATATAGATAAAAATATTTACTGCATAAAATTAGTTTCTTCTGTTTTGGAGTTTGTTTCAGTTTTTAAACTTTTCCCCCCAAACTATACATGAATTTAAAAAGCAGAGAAGACAGGAAGTAGATTCAGAAACAAGACAAGGAAGAACATAATTTCTTACCTGGGACTTTCACTTCCTTCCTTCAGTGAACCTAATCCTAATGAAATAAGTAGAGTGTGAAGCCGAAGAAAGTTTCTAAGCAAGATAAGAATTTTTACAGGAAACATATTTAGGCAGGTGGTCACACCACCTAATTTCAGGTACTTTCTCCAGGTGCAACAAACTCGAAAACTCTTCTGCATTATTCTGTTCTTAGCAGTGGAGGAAGAGGCTCCTCCCAGAGGTCACACAGTAGCTCCAGTCTGGAGAAACTTTTTCTATCATCAGCAAGATACAGATGCTTAAAGTACAGACGTTACTGTTAGAAGCCTACATATAGGTTATGTGAACACCTTTTTCCTTATATTAGAGGTATTTTCATAATTGAAGCAAGCAAGTAGCATGTTGAAGGGAATTACCATCATTTTCTCATCTCTTCTTCAGTGTGAAATGAATGTAAAGCAGGCATAGCCTTTCAATGTTCTCTTTCTCCTTAAGAAACTGGAAAATCCAGCTTCTGTAGTTTACCTTAGACATCCCAACCTCAATTTCAGTCAGAACAGTATTTTTGAAGCAGAAAATACTATACATCTTTCCATTACCTAGACTTTCAGTCATATAATATATTTAAAAAACAGCCAAACAAACAAAATTCTCATGTTATAGAATCACAGGTTTGGTATTGCACATATGACCAGATTTTGGAGAGGCTTTCTACTAGGTAATGAATACTTGCAATGCTAGACCCTGCTGCGCAAAGGGCACAATCTCATGCCTAAGTAAAATTCTGTGATTCCGTCCACAAATCAATAAACATGAAGTAATGTTCTTCAGGTCAGTTACTTGTATTTCTGCAGTAGTTAAAGCAGTGATTGGAAATAGAAAAAGTACATGGAACAATATTTGTTTTAGAGTATTGAATTTCCTGCCTGATGGAGCTTGAAACTGTATATGCACAAGTTCCTGCTATGTTCCAGGGAGCAAAACTGCAAAGAAGCAAATATATTGACATTACTGATATATAGGTAAATACACAAACATACATATAAAGCATAACATCAGATGTGTCACTCAGTGTCTGCTTTCTGGTTATGGATAGCGTGTTCCTGTATGTTAGAAATTTGATACATAAGTGAAATGAATACTTGTGTCTGCTGTCATCTCAGGCTGTGGCAAGACTCAAAGCTGTCTGTCAGTAGAAATAGATCTACTAATGAAAAGGGGTCATGGAAGGCTACTTAATGCACAGCAGCAAAACTCGCTGTGGGAAAAAATCTGCTGTTCTCTCTTGACCAGACTCTTCAAGCTTCGCTCAAGGTGAGAAATGCTTGCTCGCCTAAGTGAGTCTATTAACGTCTACGCAGGCAGTTGTGCAGGGCCTTGAAAGTAGCAATCTTGGAAAATTAAACTTAGCAGAGCAATAAAGGTTTGCCAGCAAAGGGATTTGGAGAGAGCAGTGAGTAGTAAAAGTCAGCAGGCAAGGAAGATAATGCTGTCTGTAACTTTATAGATAGACTACCAAGCTGGTTTGAATAGCTGGCTAATACTCAGGCAAGAAGGATTGCTTCTGCTAGGAAGATGAATTGATTACATACCAAATATGTATTTCCTGCATACATAGGCTTGTTTATTTGCAAGAAGAATGCATGAACCCAGTTACTCATTTCCTAACTGCAACTGAAATAAAAGAGGACACAATTTCTTTGCTCCACAACGTGAGAGGCAGAAAACTGTTGACCCAAAAAGCTTTGCACCTCTTGGCACTGACACTGATGGTTACTTCTTCAGGTCTTTCCCAACTTCCTCTAAAACCTGTCTTTTTGCCATCCAAATGCAACTTTAAACAGGCAAGTATCACACTCAATCAGACTCATGTATATAGAAAGGCAATATTTAGAGCATTAAAAGCAACACAGATTACACCATGTCAACTGTGTAAAACAAAGCAGACAGTGCATTGAGAAGTACAAGATGTGTGCTATTTACTAAGAAATACACTTTTAAACCCAGGATGTTTAGCCCTCATTTACCTAGAAGTGGTGGCATAATATTTTGTACTTGTCACATGTTCACAACTATGTTAAAAAATCAGGACAGCTAGAATTGACATAAATTAATCTATTCATGTGTCCAAAGCCTGTGTTCAAATTAACTCTGATCTACTGTTTGCCTTGGATGATTATGCCATTGCTTCCAGCTGTCTTTGATACATAAAAAGACTTAATTGTTCCTTACATTCAGCCCGAAACTGTGTTTGACAAACCTATTAGCTTCAACAAGCTCTGTGACTGTCTTTTGTACACTGACTCACTTGCTGACAGCAATTAAGACTCCCAAAAGGTATGTGGGTAAGCCAAAAGCTCAAGAGTTTTTGTAAGGTGAAAAAAAAAAAAAAAGTGATTTATTTTTGCTGTAATAAGGCTTAGAATTTCTTGAAAAACAAATCAATCTAAAATAATTAAAACCTGTGTTCTTTCACTCCAATGAAGCTACTATTCTGTTAAGTACCTGATTTGAACAGAAGAATCTGCAGTGTATCTCCCTACTCTTTCATCTCCCTCAGTTAACTGAAATTTTCCCATCCCCATTGAATTTTCATTCATTTTTTTTCAACTTCTCTTTGGTAGAAATAATTACATACTTATTAGGTTAGAGAAAGAGACAGGAAAACTGACCATAAAGTCCTTTACGTGGACTACATATCCGTATTCATGTATTTGCTCAGAATGAATGCACAATCCGTAAGTTAATTCTGCTGTTTCTCTGTCAATTTGAGCAGACATAATGCCTTAGAACCAGAATCTTCCCTTTGAAAGCTTTTAAGTCCAATACATTCAACTCGAAATTTTTTTCCTCTTTCGAAATTCTGACTAGTTTTATACACAATGCAGAAGAATGATATGACAACTAGACAGAAAAAAGGTAAACTGAGAAGGAATAGCAATAATAATCTCATCAAATGAAGATTTATAAAACTCAGGTAGAACCTCTTAGTAAATGCAAAGAAATAAAAATTTCTGCATCATAATTCTGAGCATCATATAGTAGGTGCATTAATAGGTCAGATTAATCAAATCCTAATTTCTTCCCATTGAAAGATTATTTCTTATCACTGACCAAAAAGGGAGTGTGGGGTAACTAGCATGGGTATACAGCCCTATATAAGGTAAGTAGTGCCTAAGATGTTTACAATCCAGTGAGCTTGATCCTCAAAACATGGATGGCAGTGAAGATTGCTTTTGCTATCTGTGGGTAAAAGAAGTGGGATACAAATTTTGACATGGAGAAAAAGCTCATGTGTGTGAAGAAGAAGAGAGATTAGGGTCTAAAACAGTAAAATAATTAAGTTTTACTATGTGGACAACAGTGATGAAGTGAAATAAAAAATGTCGTTCTGTTTGTAGTGAACTTGAATTGTTTACATACTATCTTTAGTCTGAAATTAATATAAAAAGTTAAAGGTGTGAAGAAATACATCTGATATACAGTAAAAAATTTACTTTCATTTTTGTGATTAAACCTTACAGAGAGATACCTAAACACTCATTGCTGTAATGCACGTCCTGTAGCTGTGTAAGGGATGGGAGTAAAGTTCTTTTATCTCTCTCTCTCTGTTGCATAACTCATGTTAGTCTTTTTGGAAAATACTAAAATGTATTCAATGTTATCAGCAAATGTAAAAATAAATACTTAGCTACAATACATCCAACACAAAACAAAGTGCTCCATAAGTCTTTTATGGGTAAACTGTTTAAGAATATTATAAAAAGCTTTTTTTCTGGGCTTCAAAACTGTTTTCACAATTCAACATTCTTTTCCTTTTTTTTCTTTTCAGTGAGTAGGGACTGGCATGTCTAATATTTAAAGCTTCACTCTTAGCATTAAAAAAACCAGGCAGTTTTCCAAATTCACTGAAGTAAGAACCATCAAAACATTTCGAAGGCACTCACTAAGGCAACCTGAGAAAATTGGCAAAGAGCTGTAAATAAAATTAACAAAGCAACCATTGCGTTTGAAAAGTGTTAACATTTATGAAGAACACACAACACGGTAAAGTAGTTCAGCAATTGAAATAATTGCTTGGAATTAAAAGTAACAACCACATATAGCAACTAACAATTATTTACATTCTGCAATATCTACAATATTAACAGATTAAAAATGAATAAACTATGGTGCTGAAGAATTTAAAAAATCAATAGCTTTTTCAGGTTTCATTTTAAAATGAAGACATATGTAAAGATGGAAGGAAATGATGAGAATATAAAAATATTCAGGTGTTCAGGTAGGCTATACAACAATTAGCGGGCTTCTCTTTCCTATGTAAAACCAAAAAAACCAGTGAATTCCATACAGAATCCTAAAGCCACCTGCGTAGCGAAAGTTTCTTTAAAATTATGTGTGTACTGAGTTAAAGACAATCTGTCAGGCAGTTCAGGTCATCACCAGATAAACAAGCCTGTTTGATAGCTGAGGGGTGATAATCATTGAACACACATTGTCACATTATCCGTACAATCGGTAGAAATACTTCTTGCATCTGCTGTAAACCAGGTAGTCAGTGTTTGGCTACAAAGAATGCTGTAGACAACATTGGAAAAAATTCCTTTTTTGCCTATGAGCTGAATTTGGTGACTGAGGAGATAAGGACAAATTTTTTTATTATTTCTTGTATTATGGCATAGGGTCATGGTTTGTGTATATTTCTGTCAGAACAGCAAATATATTTCATTAATGTCACAAAACATAGTGAATATAACAGCTTCTGAAAGGAAAGACATCTAAACCCTGTTTAAAGGGTTGATGAAATAAAACTATAAATATCTTCTGTTCATTCCATACATGGTAACTTCAAAGTGGAAATAACAACAATAAAAAGAAATAAATTCTATGACTTTCCACTCTGTTTTATATCTAAAGCCTTTTTTGCAACACTTGCCTCTTCATATTATTCATTTTAAGTGAACACTTGAAAAATTTAAATTTGCTGGTAAACATGTTTAGTAAGAAGGCAATTTTAAATGTCATGTACATGAGAAATTTATATAGTAAAAACACACAGAGAAATGATCATGAATATGATGATCATGTATAAGGTGATCATGTATATGGCATGAGCACCAGAAACAAGTGATACATAGTGATTCCAGGTGATCAGTCACAGCTAACTAATAACCTTCAAAATAATCTCCAGAGTTCTGAATTCTTGATTTTTTTGAACAGCCGTAGAGACAGAATCATAGAATCACAGAATGTTAGAGGTTGGAAGGGACCTCTGGAGACCATCTGGTCCACCCACCCTGCCAGAACAGGTCCACCTACAGCAGGTTGCACAGGATGGCGTCCAGACACGTTTGGAATATCTCCAGAGGCGGAGACTCCACCACCTCTCTGGGCAGCCTGTTCCAGTGCTCTGTCACCCTCAAAGGAAAGAAGTTCCTTCTCATGTTCAGATGGAACTTCCTATGTTCAAGTTTGTGCCCGTTACCTCTTGTCCTATCACTGGGCACCACTGAAAAAAGACTGCCCCCCTCCTCCCAGCACCCTCCCTTTAAGTATTTATAAGAATTGATGAGATCCCCCCTCAGTCTTCCGTTCTCCAGACTGAAGAGACCCAAGTCCCTCAGCCTTTCCTCATAAGAAAGATGCTCCAACCCCTAATCATCTCTGTAGCCCTTTGCTGTACCCTCTCCAGCAGTTCCCTGTTCTTGAAACAGGGAGCCCAGAACTGGACACAATACTCAACTTGTGGTCTGACTAGGGTAGAGTAAGGTCAGTCCCTGACCTGTGTTGGTGCATGAGGTTATTCCTCCCCAGGTGCAGGACCCTATACTTGCCTTTGTTGAACTTCATTAGGTTTCTCCCTGCCCAACTCTCCAGCCTGTCCAGGTCACGCTGAATGGCAGCACAGCCTTCTGGTGCGTCAGCCACCCCTTCCAGTTGCGTGTCATCAGCGAACTGGCTGATGCTACCCTCCATCCCTTCATCCAGGTCATTGATGAATACGTTGAACAGGACTGGACCCAGTACTGACCCCTGAGGAAAACCACTAGTCACAGGCCTCCACCTAGACTCTGCCCCACTGGTCACAACCCTGTGAGACAAACCATAAAGAATTCAAAACATTAAAATTGCCCGTGGAAGCCTACATGATCTTGTGCAGATTTAATAATAAAACATGCCAATCTAGTAAACTTGCCAAGCAGCACTTTAGTGGTCCTTTGTGATCTCTGTCAGGACATTTGCATCTAGGAGTAGATATATTGTGACAGATTAAAAAATTGGCTGTGGAAGAAGTCACACTCTCAGCATCGGACATGTTGCAGAAAAGAGATATCCCCAAATCCCAAGTCTAATGGAGACTAAAGTAATTTGGTTTTGTCTTTTCCATTTTCCTCTTTTCTAGCTATCACATTGTAAGATGGTTCCCAATGGTTCATGTTGACAGTAAGAGAATCAAATCTTTCTCTTCAGAGGACAAATTTGTTTGTATGAGCCAGTGGTTGATCTGCGAGGACCAAACTGCAACAGTTTTGCAGATAATCTTTGGAGATCTGGCATTTTTTGGGTTTTTTTTTACCTTTCTTTTAAAATATAAGCCTGCCCATACGCATGTAGAATGGTATTTATCTTAGATTTTTTGCTCTGAAGTAGTGGCTTCTGATCAGTAAAACTATCACACCAGACTGTATAGAAGATGGAGAGAAATCGCTCCTCCTAGGGTATGACTAAGAAACACCTGATCCACTCTGACTGTAAATGATATTTTAAGTATGAGCTTAGATGAAGACAGCTGTGTCTGATTAGGTAAATTCAACCACTAAGAGGCAAAGATGATGAACAAGACTGTCTCCTGAAATTAATATTGTCCAAGTCAATAAAAAGGGTTTTATGAGAGGGTTAAAACAACACATGGAAATAGATATGGAGATAGCCACTCACTATTATATCATGGAATTTATCATAGTATTTTAGATCCTGATTTCCCAACTCTTACAACTTTCTCACAATGAGTAAGATTCCTGTGTAAACGCTCATGAAAGTGTTTATGGAAAAAGATGCTGTTCAATGTGATTAGGTTTATAAAAGCTGGCTCTTAAAAATAATGAATGTCAATAGTACAATAATCATCCTGTTTAACTCTGCAGATGGCACTTATCAGCAATTTCCAATTAAAATCAAAACAGTAATTTCAACTAAAGGTATGGTTTGTGTAAACTAACTTCTATTGAAAAAAAGTAAGATAAATATTTAATTTTGATCCATACACACTCATACTACTTGTACTAATCTTTTTCTGAGTTTGATCTTAACTCCTGAATAAGTGTTATCAGACCATATAGACACTGCAGCCCAAGAGTGACCTACACCTCTGATTGTGCAAAACTATCCTTCTCAGGCTAAGATGTTATATTCAGCACATATGCAGCCATAATATTCTCAGGAAACAGTGGCAGCAAGTTGCATTTGGACTAGAGTTTGCAAAAAAACCTCTGGTCCTACAAAGATATGACTTTACTCTTTAACAGATTCAAAATTAAGTGTTTCATTATTTCTTAATCCATTTTTTCTTTTGTTCTTCCTTCAGCTCTTCAGTTCCAGGAACATTTTTTCCCATTCCACTTTTTTCTATTATTTCTCTGTCAAGACAGGGGTTGAGGAAAAATGTCAAAATATTGGTATTCCTTGCGGGATTAAATTCATTGTAATGTTTCTGCCATTGTCTTATATTAAATTGGTTTTATGCAACATATATCAGCAGTGATAAAATGATAATATTTGTTGAAAGAAATGATAAAACTTTTAGGGAATTATTTATCAGATGAAAAAGTAAACAAATCTTACAAAATGAACTTTGGAAAAAGTATATATGAACTATTTACTCTGATCTATAACCTTTCCTCTATAATAAGTTTTATTGTTTTGGATTTTCCGACACATTTTACAAACAAGGGAATGAAAGAGTAAGAGAATGATGGTAATGTTCATTAAAATAATTTTTTCTAGGATGTTAAAAAAGTGGTTTAGTAGTAAGTGACCATAAAGATTGCTGGAGGTGTGATTTATACCTTTGCAAAGGAAGGAAAAACTCGTGTTTTATTTCAAAATGTCTCAAGTGCCCCAGTGAAGCAGTCTGTTATTCACACAATTAAGTTAAGAATGTATCTTAAGTGGTTTATTGAGTATTTTTACTTTGTTTTTATAGCAACTTTTAATGCTTGGAGTCTCCATAACATTTCAAGCATTTTGAAGGCACCTGTCACATTTATCACATATTTTTATAGTCCTTTCTACTTCAATTATTTTATTATGGAACAAGAATTGTGTATATTAGAACACTGCTTGACAGATCAGACAAAGGCAACTATCCTATTTATAAGATTTAGCAGTTTTATATTTTATAGTCAGATGAAATCTGCCATCATATATCCTGAAGTGAACTTAATTTTACTTGTCCAAAGTTTAGGTGTTTAAGCACACTGCCTAAGTCTTTCCTTGCTCTCTGATATTTGAGGACTTTGAATAAATATTAATTGGCATTCTAATGTGTAACCACATTTATCCACTACCAGCCTGCATAACCTTTTTTCGTTTCACACAAGATACTCGCCCTGCCTAATTCTTCAGCAATTTGAATAGTAGTGTTTTGAGACCCAATCTCCTGATGACAGGGTTATTTAAAACAAAATAATGACTTAAAGTATTATGCTTGAATTCCTTTCAGCTGCCTCAAAAATACTGCAATTAAAACATTGTATTAGCCAGTAATTGGCTTGAAATATCAACAGACACCAATTTAAAGTTGCTTTTAAGTAAAATCAAACAGAAATGGAAAATTAATTATAATTTATAGCTTGGTATTGTCATTAAAATATATTTTATAGACTAGACTGTCACTGGGCCCATTGGCAACTAAATACCTCATTAGACACTGAATATGACCCCTAGGAGCACTGGTAGTCACAGAGACACCACAGACTGCTTTATGGATTTGTTTCCACCTGTAAAATTCTTTGCATACACAATTTACTGCAGCTGAAGATGTGTGTGACTACCTTTGTGTCTACACCTTTAGGTGCTCCAAAAGCTGATCTCTTGCTCCTAGGCCAAGAGGTGCAGGAAGTGATGGTGTTATTATTTCACAAACCTAACCTTCAAAAGAGGCAGTCATAATCCCAACCAAATGTCACTAAGCATTTCATTCTCATGTAGTGGAGGCTAAATTGATTAATAATTACAGGATGACTTATTCTGTTCTAATTTTCTGTGACTGGGTACTCAGATCATTTAGAGATTGATTCATAGGCTTTTATTTCTCATGTCTAACATGTTTAAATTTGTGTGCCTGAAGCTAGTCACCTTTTTCTGTATGAATGACCTGGTTTCAGAGAGTTTGGAGACAACTCTCTGAAGTGTAAAAAATAATGCTGCACCATGCTAGAAAGAATGTGTGGTTTTACTATTTTCCATACTCCAGGTCTTACTAGGTCAAGGACACTCTACCTGAAAGGGCATATCATATCACATTTGTCTCATCCTACCTGAACTCCAAGATAGTTGTCTAGAATTCCTTTGCAAGTAGTAGAGAGCACAGTTCATTTTACCTGTATTAGACTTTGTCTTACAAGAGGTAAATCATATTTTAAGTAAAATTCATTAACTAGAAACAGGAACAGTCTTGCCTAGATACTGAAATCATGGATGAGGCTGACACCAACACTAAAGTAACGTACATCTGTAACACAAATGAAATGTTTAAACTCCTTGCAGTATCTGAGACATCCTGCCAGGCCTGGAAGCTACAGACACAAAATCCGTGTGCCTTTCTGGAGTGTCAGCAGAGTACTTGAGGCCATTTCAAGTAGCATTTCAAATGTCTACAATTAGGCAAAAAACCTGAGCCATTCAACTGTAGTGCTGTCAATGTGAGCTCGGACAGCCAGAATATCTATGAATTTACATGTAGACATTTAAATTTGAGTATCCAGCTCAGGAGGACCTCACTCTGTACTTGGTAGACATCAAAAGTGGATTGACATGAATCCTAGCAATACATCTTGTCCTGTATACTAAACCATATCTACTGCTTAATTTTTACTTTTAAGGTCATAGTCGCCTGCCAGTAGACAACAGCTCCTCGATAACAGTACTGGCATTTTACACTGAGGTCCAGTGAACAATTTATGTACAAAATGACACTGGTATAAAATGATGCTGTTACTAAGAGAAACACCTTTCACTGACAGTCATTCATTCCCACCTCTGCTTTTTCTGCTTTTCTGTACTGCAACAAGCATTTCAGAGGCTATCCAGTGAATTACTCAGGAAACAGATCCAACTGAAAAATAATCAGCAAAAACATAATAGCTGAAATAAACATTTCAGAAAGAAAATGTTTATTTTCTTTCTGAAAAGAATCAGAAGACTGATTCTTTTGGATCAGTCATCCTGATGTGGTTTACCACAAAGTAACCCAAATCTCTGTGTTGGTGTTAATCTGAGGCTAGGAGCAATAAGGTTTAAAATACTTAAAATGTTAATTGAATTACAACAAAAAAGAACAGTAGCAGAGTTTTGTCATGCTATTACAGAAAAGATTCTGTTTAGGAAAGTACGATTGAAATTGTATGGAAAAATCAGTAACTGGTAGAGACTAAATTGTCAATTTTGACAATTCTTAAGACCTTAATTCTATAAAACAGTCTAATGCTTTCATGGTCAATTCAATAAGAACATTTCTTAAAGAAATATTATCATTATGGGGTGAAAAGAATGAGTTAAAGTGAATTAAAACAATATAAAATAAAGCAGATATAGCTAATCACAGCTACTATAATAATCTGAAATAGATTTTGAAAAGGTTTTCCCTTGTTGCCTTGTATACTGTCATGTTAAAATTACTTTCACCACTGAGTTTAAACTGAAGCAGCAAAAGTTTGCGAAGTACATTACTGATTTTGATCTTATAACATTTGATTTATAATTTAGTAATAGCTTGCAATGCACATCCTAAAGAAAATGACAGGAACAGTAGCAGGTAACCCAAAGGTGCAATCAAAATTAACCAACATATCATGAATTTTAAATATGAAAGGGTTTGAAAAATTGCTGCTAGGCTTATCTGTGCCTCAATAATTATTCATGGAAGATATGTGCTCTATATTATCGTCTGTGGTGGGATAATCTTCAAACAAAAGAAAAGGCAAAATTTGTCAAATAAATTAACAGTTATGAATTATTTTTTCATCTCTAATTTTACTTTACTAATTTAATTTTACTCAAAACATGCAAGCATTCTCAATTTATAAAAGCAAATTGAACTTACAATTAATAATTGATCTAAATAAATCAGCTCAAGTGCTATGATGTAGAAAAAGATCTTTTAACAACAGTCATTAAAATATCAGAAGGATATCTATGTTTTAAACTATGGTTTAATCCACTGTGTAAATACACATTCCGCAGACACATTATGTGCATTTTGTAAGGCCCTTAGCAAAGAATTTAGACATTTTTTCATTGTGAAAAGCATTCTTAGCAAAGCAGCTATTTGCTTTAATCTAAGAATTTTAAAATTAAATTTATATTTCTAAACTAATTTACTTTTATACACACTGAAAAGAAATATCTATTTCTTATGGATAATCTATTACCTCCTAAAAGAGAACCCTGAGATAGGTGAGAAGACTTGTAATTATTTCCATCCATTCTCATTCAGAAAGAGAGTGTAGGGTGATTAACTCAGTTTTTGAGATCTAATTTCTGGAAGTCTGAATTTGGGTGAGATGAAACCCATACTTAGTTGCCACTAATACAAGTACAATACAAACATCTCATCAGGTGCCTCTGTCAAAAGGCTCAGGTAAAGAGTATCTATCATTCTCCAGAACAGTTTAACAAACATGAGTCACCGAACCTATAACAACGTGGTCTATTTGGGTTAGAGTCATCTACAAGTAGAATGATGTGATTGTATAACGCATCATTGTTATTGTCATTGTTACTCCTTTATATATATGTGTGTGTGTTATGCATAGATTTCTTTTTTTTTTTTTTTTTTAAGTTATGGTAAAAAAACCTCTAAGATTCCCTGTGCAATAAAACCAATATTTTTGTGCCAGTGATTTGCCTGCCTGAGATAAAAAAGATATAAAAGAATCATCTTGTTTAAATGGACAAGGCGTACAAAATGGACTAGCTACTCACTACCAGAATAAAATAATTTACATGAAGCCTTAGAAAGCTTAATCTTTTATAATAAACTATTTGTTACAATGTTAAAAAAGCTAGGTATTAGGATGTCATGCACAGTCTTGTAGGTAGCCCTTATTTTGCAACTTCTATTTCCTCATGGAGACCATGCAGGGAAAAAGGAAGAATACTGATAGTGCCTAAGATATTCTCAAAGTGGAGTCTATGCCTCTGGAAAACCATGGCAAGACACATTTGTTTACAGTGGAGCCTCTAAAAGATTTCTAGTGTGGCTTTGGTCTTTGTAGCAAAAAAATGAAATTTCAGCATAAATTCACTGGAAGGGATGTTGGAGGAATAATATAAATGCCATTTATAAGCAAAATGTTAGAATTTAGTTTACATTAATTTTTAACAATGAGCACTTTTTTATATATTAATTTTGTAATACAGCAGATGCAGACAGCAGCTAAATTCATGGACAAACCAAGTTAACCTGCAATTTGTCTGAATTTGATCAAATTGTGATCTTCTAATGAACAAATCAAAGCTGGGTGCAAATGTTATAGGAATGGTAACTCAATATAACCTTTGCATGGATGTTGCAAGCCAAAGCCAATGAATTTTTAACAGCTCTGCTTGAGAATTTGTTGTCCAATAATTTCTCCATAAGATCATCTGCTTTGAAAGGTATTCACACCCCTCCTAAATAGTATGTGTGGATTCAAGCCAACAAAGCACCTGCCATCCACTATGTAGTACATTATTTATCTCCTCCTTTAGAAGATTGTTTCATGCGAGTGCCTCAGGAGAGTTTTTATATGAGATCAATAATATTTTTGAATTTCTGAGTGACCGAGAAATGTGCCTGAGTTACTCTCAGGGACAGATAATAAATATAACACTTATGGGAAGAAAGCGAGTAATAGAATAGATACAAAGTGAAACATAGCATCTTGAAAAAGACACTGTCAAGGCTGATATGCCTATATTTAGACTTAGTGGCTGTATTTTTGTTTATGGGAATGCATGTGTATGCTGCGCTCACCTTAACCCCCATTACCCACGTATACACACACTATGCTTTTTCACTCCATTCTTGAATAGAGTGAAAATGCAGAGGAAAATAATTTCAGACACATCATAGGAGGAGCAAGTAAACAATGAGGAACGGTGGCTGCCATACTCGCAGACCCACTGCCATTTATATAAATCCAGCCTCCACTATCCAGATCCAGCTGAGCAACTTTCTTGAAAACGTATTTAGCAGCATATTTACAGTTTAAAATGAGCAAAGTGACAGCATTTTTGCGCATGGTTTAAAAGCAGTCCCCTCTCCAATCCCGGCATTCCTTGTTCTTGGTTTAATGGTTATATACAAAATAGAGTTAGTGTTAGTACTGAAAATATCATCGATGTTCCCGGTGGAACATCAACGGCTTCACCCATTCCAGGCGTTGCCATGGTGGAGAATGATGTTAATAACAAATACATTGAAGGAGAAAGTTATTCAATTTGTCCAGGAGAAGAAGGAGACTGAAGGAGCACCACCTTGTACATGGAAGTCAGGGAATGATAACAAATAGATGAGGAAGAGGGATTGCTGTGCCTGCTCCACACTGCTCTTAAAAAGCAGGCTTCACAAGAGATGGGAACATGGACTGGCTCCCAGACAATTTACCTCCCTTCTGTAGTCTCCAGGATACTCAAATGTCCTGGCAGCAATAGTATGTTAGAAGTATGCTAGCAGTCTGGCCTGTCCCAGAAGATTGACTGCCTGGTCTTGTGCAACCACTCTCTGAAACAAAAAAAAAAAAAACCATGTGATTTTGAAGTGACTTAAGGGATGCTACTCCAAATGTAGTACAAATAGCTTCTCTGGTTTAAGATATATGCTCTAGAAGTTTATCTTTGAAAATAGTGTGGGGACAGTAGTGTCTACATAGCTTGAACTCTAAATAAATTCATGTTACTTTGTGATCTAGCAATGCTACGAGTGCTGAGTGCCAATTATTTCAGGGAGCCAGCACAGTGTCTTCCAACCTCATTAATGAGCCTCTCTGCAGAAGCCATGGGGCAGGATATTAGAATTCACTCGCCCGGACTATTCCAGTCTAGTTTATAATAATCCCACAATCAGGTCCCAAATGACGAAAGCAGTGAATAAGTATTCCAAAAAGAAATTCTACAAACAAAGTAAAATAATGTTTTTAAAGGAAATTCATAAGCAGACAAATAGCTTCAGATCTGTTTGCTGTAAAACTAGATGGGCAATAAATAATTTTCTACTTTTTTTTTCTGAGTTTTTAACAAATATTTAATTTACTTTTTTCATTTGCTACACAGATTAAGCTACTGAAAGACACAAAAAATAAAAGTCTTCAATGTGGTTGTCAGTTCTGCCTAATGCTTTGCCGATTAAGTCCTGTTTAATTCTAAATTAAATGAGCAACCACAGCAAATCAAGCCCAATATTCATGTCCTCTTCCCTACAGACATAATTACATGCCCCTTAAGAGCTCACTCTATCCGTTGCCAGAATGGGAAATATTTAGGTGAGTGGGAAAGTGGAATACTTCTTAACCAATCACAACATTTGGAAGAAAAACCTTAGTAGCTTAGAAGAAAAAAGTGAAAATTTGCTGAAGGTGGTTTTGTAATTCCACCTGTATCTAATCTAAATGATTCATATGCCTGCTAGGCCTTATAAGACAATTTCTTCAGCCATATCATTTACTCAGAATTCACTTAGTGGTTTTGTTGGCTTGGTTTTTTCCCCCTGAAAGACAGCACCATCTTCAAACTAGCACAGCAGCAGATTTCTTGTGAAAGCAATAAAATAGTCTATGGCACAGAGAGTCTTTTTCTTGGGAAATTGGAAGAAGGAAAAGCAATTCTGCTCAGTAAGTAACTCTGAAGTACAGAGCTGGAATAAGAGGTTTAGAAGTCTATGTAAATGTGGCCACAAGAATTCTGAATGTGCAACATGCTCAAGTAGGGAAAATTAGTACAGCTGTTAGACTTCCAAACAGATTTTTTTTCCATATTTTCTTTCTTAATTGATTTATTTTTGTTTGGTCTGTAACATAAATTTGCTTGTACTGTGTCCTTGAATAGGTAGCTGTCATTCAGATCATCGTACTTTGAGTAATAATGGCATAACTGAACAAAACCCTGGGCTACATACAGGGATTTGCTAAGTGAGCATTCTGAAAAGGATGAAAACTGAGGTGGGTAGAAAATTGAGGCTTTCTTACCTGATCTTGACTGTATATTTTGTGCTAATGCACTCCACAGTCATTTGATAGCATGACTTGCTGGCTAGGCACAGCAGCTGGAAGATTTTTTTGGGAACAGAAGTCCAGGAAAGATGAGTCAAAAAATTATAATGAAAAAAAGTATTAAAAAGGAAGAAGAAATAAAAAAATTGCTATTGATTATTACACTAAATGTTCATTTGTAGCTTTAAGTCATTGCTGTCAGGCAAACACTGTGGAAAACAAGAATAAAAAGTACCTCAAATGGCTTTATTTAATGGCTTTGTCTGTCTGGCAAGTATTTCAATTCATTTGTAGACTTGTACTATGGTTTGTGTGTGTTCATACATGTGCACACAAAAGAAAATATTTCCAAGCAGTGTATTTGAGAATAAGGGAAGAGAATAAAATAAGGAAGAGCAAATATAAGAAGAATAATAGCACCTTTTGGATCTCATTTTATCTGAATAAAAGCAAGTCAGAGTAGAGAATATATGAAGGAAAGGTGTAGCACACGGTCAAAAAAAATCCAAACAAAAAAATCCCCCAAAAAAGCCCCAAAACCCAAAACCACAGCAACAAGCAACGTTTTCAAGAGTTACTAACAAACTTTGGAGCCTGGTTCAAATATGACATAAATAGGGAGGAGAGGCTTGCAATGAAACTGACAGCTCAGAAATCCCATTGTGTTAACTTTTCTGTTAGAGAAAATCTCAGCCCACTGGAGACCCAAGGTTAGCGTGTTGATGAAAACCACAAAGGAGGAGATTATCCAGGCTCATATAACATATGTTTGTTTGACAAGTTTACAGTGGTATAATTACACATCTGAGCCCGCTTTCTTCAAATATTTCTAAAAATGTTACTTAGATTTGTAACTCACTTAGGAATTCTGAAGATTTTACTCTTTTAGGACTTCTGAAAAATTCTCCCTTTTTCAGCTTTCTTACATAATATGATTATAGACTGGCATAGCAGCTACCAGCTGTCTCTCAGAATTCAAAGATCCTGCCTAACAAGATCCTGAAGTCGCATTAGAGGCACATACCCTTACACAAACAACAGAATTATTGACTAGTTTATTATTCAGATGAATATTTTTACAGTTTAGATATCTCCTTAAATGTGGGGCTATATAAATGGAAGTGCATCCTTCAATACTCATGGTTTGTCCAGTATGTCACAGCCTTACTGTAAGTTATGGTGATTCACTTCACATTAGAACATCTCTCTGAGAAAGTTGAAAAAGATACTTGACATTTCATGTAGTTCTACTTAACCATCCTGTTCTCTGGTGATTTCAAAGTCCTGAGTTATAAAATTAATATAGATTCTCAGAAAAAGAACAAAATGATGGGCACTGCTTCTTAGGATATAGTTCAGCCTACCTGGAAACTTGCCTGTAATTTACATGTATTAACTATTGCTGTCACCTTTTATCTCTGATACACAAATGGGTACCTATTTGCAGGGAAAAATCAGCCATCCAGAGTATCATAAAATAGAAGAAGAATCAGATAATATTTGAAATGGATTATATCCTATCTTGAACCTAGTCCTTATTTTTTTTTATTTGGATGTGTTATAATGCAATTAGAATATACATAGACAGTTTATAAAAAGAATTGCCATTCATTTAACTTTCTGTTTTAATATTTCTCTAATCTTGGAGAAAGAAACTTTTTTTTTCTTTTTGGTGAGAATTGTGGATACATGCTTTATGTGTTTAATGATGGTATTTTATCAATTGCTACCGGCTCAATTTTTTTTTCATTTCTCCATAAAGAATGTTCAGTCCTCTCAGTGATTTATTATTTCTAGCTATGCATACAAATAAAATCTGTTATCCTTTGACTCATATGCAACAGTTCATACACCTGCATCTCTGTGCTAAGCATAACAAATGTTCAGCACAAAAAATTAATCCAAGGAGTGTATAATTGAATGTTCATTTAATATAGGCAAAACACCTATGAAAGAGAAAATGTTTTCTATTTTTATTCCTGGAATCAGATTTTTTCATTGTTTTAAGTGTACCAGCCAGAAGGAATAATTGTATGCTCTGGAATCCCCAACATAAGAAGGACATGGACCTGCTGGAGCGTGTCCAGAGGAGAGCCACGAGGATGGTCTGAGGGCTGGAGCACCTCTCCTATGAGGATAGGCTGAAAGAGTTGGGGCTATTCAGCCTGGAGAAGAGAAGGCTCTGGGGAGATCTTATTGCAGCCTTCCAGTACCTAAAGGGGGCCTACAGGAGAGTAGGGAAAGGAGTTTTTACTAGGGCATATAGTGATAAGACAAGGGGGAATGGCTTTAAACTGGAAGAGGGCAGGTTTAGATTAAACATTAGGAAGAATTCTTTTACTTTGAGGGTGGTAACTCACTGGAACAGGTTGCCCAGAGAGGTTGTTGAGGCCCCATCCCTGCAGGTGTTTAAGGCCAGGCTGGATGTGGCCTTGGGCAACCTGGTCTAGTGGGAGGTGTCCCTGCCTATGGCAGGGGGG